>JAQIXC010000748.1:0-20688 GCA_034697605.1 Metabelba pulverosa | reverse complement strand
TTTCAATAAAATGCTAGAGAGATGTGCTTTTCAACAAGAAATTGCATTGGAGCGACGTCTATCACAAATTCATGAAGCTATTTATACACAACAAAATCAAATTACGCGCAAAAACTCATAAAAATCACGAGACCAAAAAAGAGCACTAAGCTTCTGACATCCCTAATACAAGTGATGCCTCAATTCAGTGCTGTTTGTGCAACAGTTTTCCGTTTATTTTGTTTATTATTTCTAATTATTTACATAAAATACGCCTTTTATTTCAAATATATATTGAGTGCTTTTATTGGCTACTCTGTACTTAAAATAAGCAATACTGCATTGCACTTTGTACTGCATTCTTGCATTAAGTTTTCAAAGAGATTTGACCAATGAGTTCTCGAAGGTCTCCAAGTATTTCGATTGGATTCGCGATAATATCAAATGAAAATTAAACTTGCCACAATTCTATGCGATTTGTTATAAAGACTATTTTATTGTAAACAATAAAAAATGTTTAATAAATACAATTAAATTGTTATGTACTTACAATTCAGATATGCATTAACACTAATATATTGTATACAAAATGAAAAACTTTTCACTTAAAAAATATTCTATATATTAATTTCAAGGAAACAAATTGCGAGAAACAGTTTGGTTTAAAGTTTGATGTAGGAATTCTTTTCGACAATAAATTAACAAGGAACAAAACGCGAAATTAAACGCTAGCTTGCTTAAATTTGTTTCGATAACTACATATACTTATAATAATTCTACACTAATTTAGCTTGTACATTTCTCTCTCTTTGATCTAAACCCGAATTATATTCATGTTATTATCAAAAGCATTCATTCTTTTCAATTATACCGGAATTAATAAATACTAATTCGAACCCAAACCCCAACCCAAAGCTCGTGTCAATTGATTTCGGCGTTAATACGCAAATCAATATCAGATATAATTAGCAAAGAATTCGATAGAAAAATGCTTTTGTTATATACAGTATAACTTTTGAGCGATAAATCATTGGAGTATTAAAAATAAGTAAATATAAAAATTATTAAATTAATTTAAATTAATATAAATATTCGTTTTTCTCGAAGTACTGTCAACTAAAGCAAAAATTTTGTAAAAAAATAAAATCAATTAATAAATAAGAAAAATGTGAAAATTCCAAATCAAAACTTCAATCAATTATTGCAATCAATAAATATTGACTAAAACTCTTCACGAAAACGGGATTCAGTTCTGAGTCCTGACTGGCAGTATATGGCCCTCAGAGTTGAATACATAACTGTCCAACAACTTCGACACTATTTGCTTGTCGTCGCAGAACAATAGGTACAGGTATTTGAGAGTCTCGGCGAACCAGAACGACTCCATCATGTCTTTGGGCCGAACGTTGTCGGGATTGCGGACGTCGTCTATCGATGTAAAGCCACCCGAACTTACTTTCGTATACTTTTCGTGTGCTTTGAATATCTGTGTAAATCAAACACCAAAACAACAAATCAGTCGCAAAATCAAGCAAAACAAACCAATTCTCAATGCCATACCTGCCAACCCCAGGCCCGGTAGATAGGTTTGCCGGTTATGTGATATAAGAAGAACAAAGACTCGACGAACTCGGGTCGGAGTAGATTGTGGGCGTCGGCGGGTCTGATCTGGAGCTCGTCGTCATTGCCCGACTCGTCGAAGTAGGCGATCTCCGGCGAGAGGCCCGTCTTCGTCAGGTTATACATGTAATGGCAGGTTCGCGCCAACTTCTCGGCCAGCGCCAGGTGCTCGTAGAACGGCGAGTCGTCCGACACCGGGTGGCCGTGGATTGTCGGCGCTTTCACCACTTCGTGATAGTAGCCGTGCGCCAGCGTTCCGGACAGAAAGCAGACCAAGTGATCCATTTTCGGGTGAATATCGGTGAAGCTCTGCTGTCGCAGAATTTCGCCGATAAATGTCAACTTCAGCGGTCCTTTGGTCGTCCGCACCAGACGTTTCTGCAGCTCATCCATCGACTTGACGAAGTCGTCTTTAAGCCATTGGATGCCGGTTTGGAGGTATTGTTTCATCAGATACTCGTAGTACGAGTCCCCGCGAGCGCCCAATGTTATCGTGCCTTTACTGAACTGACCTAAAAGCACACGATTCGGGTTAATACAGTCTAACAGTCTAATGCTATGGCATGTCCGCTCTTCGCACCTGTATATGGGTTGATATACATGGGAAGCAAGTATTTGCCACTTTGAGTGGTCAGGTTATGGATGTGTTGTGACGTACGGAACGACAGTTTCTGTTCGCAAATGTTTTCGAGTTATTAAACAAACTTTCGATAAAGTGTTTCGTAAAATGCAGTCAAACCTCGTATTTCTGAATTCCCGTCAAATACGACAAATCTCTGAACTCCAACTGCACGGTCGTGGCCTCGGAGAGGGACGAGTCGGGCGACCAACTCGGCGTCTTCGCGCTCTTCGTTCGCAGGTTAACGTCACTGAAAGGCACCAAATGATTGGGTGTATCGAAGCAATGGATTAGCCGTTCGCCCAAATCGGCGGCTCTTATAAGGATTGTCGGCTCATTCGTCAAGTGATACGCCGACAGCAGTCCTCCTATCGGTAAAACGGGTCAATCGATTCGATCAAATCGGTTCACAAATGCAAACATCAATTCAAATGCAAACCTAAGGCTCTGATAGTCATCTCAAAACAATTGACGTCTTTATAGATATCAAAACGCAAATCATTTTTAATCCAATTCAGGGATTCAATGAACTCTAGAATTAAGAATAGAATTCGCGTTTCGGTTAGTTTCGGGTTTAAGGTATGCGAGCGAGTGGTCAGACCTCCTTCGAGACCCATCATAATGAGAGTGTCGAGAGAGTCGAGAATCGTGAGGCCGACGCTAAACCAGTTGTGTTTGGATTTGGTGATGGGCTTGAGGTGGTCGGCACCCCAGGCGTACTGCCTGTAGGCGTTCCACGAGTGCTTCAGTGCGCCGGCGATCGCGATCTGTTCGGGCGTCTGATGTCGTTTCGCCGACTCTTTGAATGCCGTCAGCGATAGCTTATCGATAGTCGCCTTCAGCTGCTGACTAGTCGTCGCCTCTCTGTCGACGATTGCGTCGGATTTGTCGCCAATATTATCATTATTGTCGACGAATCGGTTGTTGTTGTTGTCGGCAATCGGTTGAAGCACTTGATCGTCGGGTTTCGGCTTCGCCTCGTCAGCGCTCACCCGAAACGCCTCTTCGTTCGGCATCTTGTCGTTGGCGTCGACGAGCGGCTCGTTCTTCGGCAGATAGAGTACGACGACGAGGAAAACGGTGACAACGAGACCGATGAGGAGATAGAGTCGCGCTATGCGTGGAATCGAATTCCATTTCTGTCGGGAAAACAGACAATTCGGGTCAGAATCGGTGGAAGACTTTTCGCTCAACTGCTCCTCCGATTGCATTACTCGTCTGAAGCTGACGGCCGACACGCTCTTCGCCGCGCCTTTGGCCGCTCCCCCGCTCTCCACATCCAAATGCATTCTCCACTATGTCTTCCGCGCCAATTGGTTCGGGTTTTGGTCTGTCTTTGGATCCAATTCTTTGACTTCACTTTCACTTCTGTTTACATTTTTTTCGCCGAAGTTATCGCTGAATTCAAAACTAATATTCCATTAATTTATACCGTTTTGTCCACTCATTGTGTTCTGATTGGCCACAAAACATGTGTTATTAGTCGAAAATTTTCTCCAAATAAGTTGTTTCTGCTCTTCAATACTACTATACAGTATAATCTATTAAAAATAAACATTTAATTATTCGCTAAAATTATGGACATGTCTTTTGTGAGAATTTTATATTAAATTAATTTTATTTACATGTTTATTATAATATTGTAGTTTAATTGACATTTGATTTAATTCAGATTAAAACAAATAATTGTTTCTGTCATTGGCTTCAACTGAAGTCGAAAACATGTATTGCCTTATCAATAGACAACGTATACTAATATTTGCGATTATTTTCTGATCGATAGCATCGATAAGCCCGTACTCTAGGCTTTTGCAATGCATTACGAGATTAAAAGTGCAAAACAATTGAAGACAATTCAGTAATTAATCGCAAAATTGAATTAGAAATCAAATAAAAAGCACAAGAAATCAATAAAAACTAGAAAAATGCAGAACAAAGACAATAATCTGAAGAGAAAGGCAACTGAGAGGCGATAGTCGACTCGTTTGGCACTTCAGGAATGCATTCGTATATAAAGTGTAGGAAACGAGTGAACCGTTTATTGGCTGAGAATAGCAGTCATTAGTCGTTTAGCTGAACGAGAGTTGAGTTGAAAAAGTGCTGACGTTTTCCGTCCGAAATCCGTATTTAAACCCGAATTCAATCGTTTCGATCGACTGATCCGAACGACGATCGGCGCGAAGAATGGCCGTCGAAGTGGTGGTGGAGTACTGCGGCGGATGAGGGTATCTGCGCCGCTATCGGGAAGTGGAGAAACTGGTGAAAGAGGCGGTCACTGACGTCTCGATTCGCGGCTTCGCCGGCCGTAAGTCGAGTTTCGAGGTGACCATCGATGGCCGACTGGTCCACTCGAAGCTCGAAAGCGGGCGCTTCGCCGACCCGAAGCAGATCGTCGACCTCGTGCTGAAGGCATCGCAAAAGTCCGACAAATAAACCGAAAAATCGTTTTTGAAACTCAAAAATTGTTTCAATCTTTTGAATGCATTTTTAAAACTACTGTTTATTTGAAAGCAATTGCTCTGAAAGTGAATTATCGCTTAAACTGTCTCTTAATGAGAGTCTAATCTCGAAAACTCCGATTGAGTTAGACTTGAAGTATGACTTTTAGGCATAACTATCGATATAAGAGTTAATTGTATTTAAAAATCTTTTGCGAAAACTAATTGAAATAAAAGCCTTATTTTGTATTTGAATTAATCGTTGCATTTATTCACTTCATTATTACCGGTAAATCAATACTTCCATTAAAAAGTACAATGCAATTATGCATTATGCAAACGTAGTGTAGCAGTACAAGTTTGCTGTCGTCGCTAACTGTGCCAGGTATTTTTAAATAGCATGCAACAGCGCATTTATTATGACTTACTGTATGTAAAGTTTGAACAGTTGTGTAATTATAGGTCAATCTATTTTTATACGTTTCAAATTTATTACGAGTTATAAATACAACTTAACTCAATTTATCACGATTAAAACTTTAAATGAACATGGCATTTCTTCGCGTAACTATTAAATTTTGTGCAGTTTGTCTGAATCTCTTTTTGTATGCAATATATTAGTGTTAATGCATATCTAAATTGTAAGTACATAACAATTTATTTGTATTTATTAAACATTTTTTATTGTTTAGAATAAAATAGTCTTTATAACAAATCGCAAACAATTGTGGCAAGTTTAATTTTCATTTGGTATTATCGCGAATCCAATCCAAATACTTCGAGACCTTTGTGTAGACTGCGGGCCAACCCTTTTGGCCGCACTTCTCCTGACCGGCGCTGACGACTCCAACCAAAACCGCTTTCCCCGCGACTAGTATCGTCGCCGGCCCTCCAGAGTCACCCTTATAGGATAGAATAACACAGTTCATATATCAAACTTACTTAAAGTAGTTTGTTAGTTTGAACGTACCGGACAGGTATCCTTGCCCTTGTCAGCACCGGCACAGAACGCAGTGTCGGGAATAAATCGGCCGAATCTAGTCCTGCAATAGTCTGGCGTAACGACGGGCAGATCGACGGACAAGAGGACCTCAGAAGGCGGGCCATTAGCGGATATGTCGCCCCAACCGCTCGCAGTGACCGAACCCTGGACTTCGAAGTTCGGTTGCGGTAACGCAACGGCACTCGACAGCCCACCCGACGCCTCGTAGTCGATCGGTTCGACCACTTGAATGAGAGCGATGTCATCGAACGGGTAGTTTTTGGCGAAGTTCGGGTGAATTATGAATTTATTGGCCCGGTGCAGGGACATGCCCTCTGTCCAAATGTGGATCTGGTGCGCGCCCACCGCCAGTTGGATGGACTTCGGCTCTACACTAATGTGAGAATAGTTGCTTGATTAAATATTAACTTACAATTGAGTTTAACCGCACTCTTCCAGACAATGCGCTGCCGTTAGGACCCAATTCGTGTTCAGTATAGTAGCGCCGCATACATGGGTGAAGCCCCGGGTGTCCGGGTTTTTCTGCTGCACCGACACGATGTATGGCACGGATCCGGTCCTCACTTCCTGGCCGCCCATAATCAGCGCATTCAGGTTCGGCGCAGGGCTGCAATGGTTCAGTTTTAACCCAAACAAAATCAAAATAATAACATGTTTCATTGTCGTGTGGTTTAAGATATAACTCAAATAATATTATTCTTTCGTCGAAATACTCTTTATTTATAACATTTTCTCTAATCAACAGCTCTTTGTCTGACGAAAGCTGTTTATTACGACTACTTATTCCGGAATTGTTTCATAAATTATAATTAAAATAATGTTTTTGTTGTAATTATCTATTCTTAAGACAAGTTAAGTAACGGATCTGCATGGTACTTGTTCTGTGCAAGTATCTTGATCCTTTAAGCGCATCGATAGATGTACTAACAGTTAACCTCTACTGGTGATAATGCCATGTTTATTTCTCAATTATTTCATAATTGTGTCATAAGTTTCACTAATATTTTAGCATTTTTATTAAATTTAATTATGATTTATAGCTATTCTACTTGAAAGTTAGATAACGGTATTAATTCGGATCTAATCATGATAAATTCTTAAAGTAACCTATCAAACATAGTATTTAAAACTTGTTAAAGTTAAAATTGAACCAGAAGTTACTAAGTACTATTAAAACCAAATATTTATTATTGATTTCTATAATTTAATAGGAATTTATGCGCACTTCTAGTCGTATATCAATCAGAATTGAGATTAAATAAAATCAAAACCAATTTCATTCATATGAGTCACAAGATTTCAATTTGCAAACACTGCCCGAAATAATATAATCCAATAAAAAATTATCATGCCAACATCAGATAGCAGATATTATGCTTGGGATTACATAATCGGTTATTGTTATTATTTATAAGTTGAAATTTTATTAAGTTAATGTCACAAAATAATAGATAAATTTATATTAAAACAGTTTTTATTGTTTGATTACAAAATGAAAACGTTTTTCACAAACGAATTAATTGTGAAATATTTGTTATTATTATTATTATTATTATTGTATCAATCTTTGGCTGAATTTTCTTTAAGTTTAATAATCAGAAATCCAATTAACACAAATATAGCAACAACAAATATAAAACATATTATAACTATTACTACATTGAGTAAAACATTCGACTCTTTGCCATAGCATAGCTCCCGACTATCACGCAACATTTTGCACTACAGATAATAAATAAGGAATAGTTAGCAAGTTATTAAAACTAAATGTTCTGGGTAAAAAGTAATAATTACTCCATATTTGAGTTGTCGAGTGATGCAAAACTTGCCCATTCGGCGCGAATTTACGGGACTGTACAGTAATAAGTACTGATTACTGGCCAGACTAACCACCGCTTTGAGCCGCAGTCCGTTCCGCAGCAGAGCTAACCCGTCGTCTAAGTGCGCGTCGAGAGAAATGAGCCACTGCTCCAACTTCGGTTTCAACTCCACGAATATGCAGTCTAAAATATACTGCACATTACAAAGCGCCACTACACTATCGCCGATCTGATTGATGGCCAGATTTACATCCGGCGCCCAATTAGTGCCAAACCAGTCGTTAATATTCGACTTCCAATTTGTCGGCCGATTATTGTCATACTCTCTGATCTGATTATTGCGAATGAAATAAGTTTTGCCGCGATTTGCACTCTCGTCGCCGTCGGCGGTAAACGCGGCGTCGACTTGACTGAAGTCGAGTCCAGAGAAGTGGTCGCTAATTGGCTGCGGATTACTGTCGTTCACTATTAGACTGTTTTCTATTTCTTTTATTTCAATAAAGTTTTTGCCGAAAAATACAAATATCCGTCCGTTTTGTGTCCGAACCGCCGAATCAAGTCTTCCGTATTTACAAAAGTCGTTGACTTGTTTGGCAACACTAATTGCAAATAATGCACTGTACAAATTATAGCAATGCAAATATAGAATCATATCTATTATTCACTCTTAAATGAGTTTCTTTATTTAGTTTTAAATTATATTATAAAACAGTACAAAAATTTTAGCACGCGCACATTAATACATAAAAATGATCAAGAATTAAGTTATCTAGTACTTTTTATTATTTTAATAAAGTTTCATAAGTTTATTAACAATTATCAAATAAAGTTTCAATTGTAAAACAGATTAAATAAATAAATTCAATTTATTAGCATGAATAAAATATTAATTAAACAGAATAAAATTATATTCATTTCAGCAAAAAGTTATTATAAATAATATACTATATTAATAACTTATAACTTATAAGTTATAAGTAAGTTTTACTACCAATTAAAAGTGCCTTGCTGTTTATATAAAATTGTTCTCGAGAGATACGATTCGCTGTTTAGTTAAGTATGAAATACAAGAGAATCGAAATGATTGCGAGCGCCGAGAATGGAGAGCCGAAGCAGCCAATAGTTCGGTGACTGTACCAGATGAAGCGGCCACTTGCGCCTGTTACCTAGAACCTTTTTTAGAAATTTAATAATTGGTTATTGTTATTATATAAGTTTTATACTCATAAAACAATAAATTAAGTTAATGCCACAAAACAATAGATATATTAAAATTAATAATTTATTGTTTTATTTTTTTAATCGTTGGCTTGTTCTACAACACTAGTGGGAAATAATACATGGTACAAATTATAAAAATATAAGTATACCTTATTGTAAATAATCTTAATTAAGTTATAAAAACTCTCTCAAATAATTTAGTTTTGTAGTATATTAATAATCCTACAAATAATCAAACAGTATTAAAAATTAGCCCGCGCAAATAAAACTTACTAACATATTATAAAACATTATTAAATTAAGTTATCAAGTACTTTAATAGATTTGCTATCAAAATTTTTATATCTAGTAGTTTTGTAATATTGTTTAATTATAAAATAAAATTAATTGATTTATTTAATTAACGTTTACATGATTAAAATTACAATCAAATAAATTCAGCTATAAAATAGTTAACTTATTACAGATATATAAACAAGTGTTGGCAACAATTAGAAGTGCCTTGCTAAATTAATTGCATTGTATATCGCGTGCATTGAATCGAATTATGCATTGAATCAGAATCGCCGGCCAATTGTTGCGCTTTAATAGTGAATCGAATTAATCGATTCATTGATTCGATTCCTTAACTGAGATATTAAGTCAAAAATTAGTCGAAATTTTTGTCATAAAATTAAATCGGATTTTAAAATGTCTTCAAAACGAATGCGAATTAATGGCGAAAATCTTCAGATGAACGGCGCGGTCGACGCGAAGACCTACGACAAGACGTCGTTCGATGACCGCATTTGCGATGACTTATGCGAAGCGATTCTCGAATGGCTGCCAATCGAAGACAAACTCAAACTGACGGCCGTTTCGCACCAATTCGGCCGATGTCTGGCCAACGTCCGCAGCCGACAGCTGGTGCTGAAAGTCAATTGGTATTCATACGACCGAAACAATTACCGAAATCTGTTGGAAGCGCTGTCGAGCCAATGCCGAAGCAATTGTCGACTCAATGTCAACATTAAACGGCTGACGAAAACGCTCGACCTCTTCGGGAATGTCAACAAAATCTGTTTCACCGCTAATGTCAAGAATCGGAATCAGGTTTTGAAGCAAATCGTCGAACAGTCGAAGGGTTTGAAGACATTTCGGTTTGAGTTCAACGGCTGTTCCGCTCAATTGGTGCGCACTTTCGGCCAGAAATTCGGGCAAACTCTGCGCCGATTGGCCAACAATGTGGCGAAGTTTGATGAGAAGGTCTTCGACGTACCGCTGCTTAAGTACTGTTCGAATGTGGAATCCCTGTCGGGTGTCGGGTGTCTCGACCTGATCCGTAGTAACGAAGTTATGGCCAAACGCTTGACTAAACTCAAGGACTTTGTCGTCGACTCAAGTAATTGCAAACTCTTGGATCTGTTAGCCATCTATTGTCCAAATCTGCGTTATCTGAGTCTCGAGTTGTTTCGGATGAGCGACGCCGTCACCCGAACCCGAATGATCGCAATGTTAGCCAACTTTACGAATCTCGAGGTCCTGTCGATCGGGTCGTACGACTGCGCGACTTATGACCAGAATCTGGCGAAAAGTTTTGAATTGATTGGCGCGAATCTGAAGCGTCTGAAGCACATGGAGTTCGAGATGCGCCACATCGACGCCTTCGACACAAGACACTGCTTCGCGAGTTTCGGTGCAATGAAAGCGTTGAAGAGATTGACGTTTTCCACGAATTACTGTTCGGAGGTATCGCTCAGTCAGTCAGCGACCGAACAGCTGGACTTGAGTCGTCTGAAAGACTTACGACAACTGACGCATTTGGATGTGTTTTGCCAGCAAATCGACGACCAGTTCTTCGCGTCGATCGACACAATTCTGCCGAATCTACGCCATCTGTCCATTGAAACGAATGACCGGATCAGCGATAAAGGACTCGAATCGGTAGCGAAACTAAAAGACTTACAGTTTCTTCAATTCGATCGCTTCGACAGCGACTCGAAGTTTGATGACATCACCGATGAAGGAGTCATTGCATTGATCGCTAACTGCCATCGATTGACGCAAATTGTCTTCTGGACCGATACCAGCACTTCGCTCAAGACTATCGGTGCGATCATCGATAAGGCCGTCGAAAAGAGTCGACTGGCTTTCAAACATACGATCAAAGGCTTCAATGCGAAGCTATTGGCGCAGATTCTCGGCCGAAGTGCCCACCCGTTGGCCAATCTGGTGATCAACGGCGTCCGCAAATAGCGATTCACTAATATTTTACTTTAATTTAAACATTATTTGCATTTATTTATTCAATTCTAATCCGTATTTGTTTTGATAACAATTTACGAAAAATTTATTTATTATTTGTTTTACAGTAATTTAATAACAAACTTATTCTTTAAATATTTTAATACTTAAAAAGTTGTACTGTTTTTTCAAATCAATTATAATGTTTTTTTTATTTAAATAATTTCTAAAATTTATTATAAATTTATATATTTAACAAAAATACGTATAATTATAAGAATCAAAAGTATAATTTAACTTTGTTACATTTATATAAACTCTAACAAAATTGATTACTGTACAAATAAACTGTAATATTTTATAAAAGATTTCAAAACTGATTTATTTCATAATTTACAACATGATAAAATATTAGTCATGAAATAAATATCAAACAAATGGCGAAAAATCAATGTTGTCTTGGATTTCAATGAATGACTCGAGAGATAGGATTCGCTGTTTAGTTAAGTATGAGATACAAGAGAACCGAAATGATTGCGAGCGCCGAGAGAAAGGAGAGCCGAAGCAGCCAACAGTTGCCGTGAGTGCACCAGATGAAGCGGGCGATCAGGTGGCCGAGACGCCACTTGCGCTTGTTGTAGCGATGGCGGCCACCCATGTAGCGCATGGCGAAGTCGTGCCGCTTACCCATCCACCAGCGCTTCCGGAGCGTAGTTATCAACGGCTTGAGCGTCGCCAACCGAACCCGCCGTATAGCCCACGCTTCTCGCATCCACGGGTAGCGGCCGAGTATGTACTCCTCCGTTCCCCACTGCTTGGCCGGGTGCTTCGGATAGCCTTTCTTGAGCAGCAGCTTCTGCACAAAACTGATGAACGAGAGTCGCAGCCATCGGCGCGTGAGCTCCTCGTCCGGCGGCAACTCGTACTTGAGTTTCGCGCAGTGTTTGCGCCAACGGCCGGCTATGTGCGGAAAGGCGTTGTAGTCGCGCAGATGGAAGTCCGTCATCTCCAGCCAGTCCTTGTTGTTCTGCAGCGGGAAGTTGTAGTCCTGGTCTATGTCTGGGTTCTGCAATATGTTCGCCATTACTGTCCGATTGGTTCCCAATTCCTCTTATATACGAAAATTCAATTCACTTTTTATCTAAACTTTAGTTTTGAAATATATTTCTACTTTAATATAACAGTTTATAAGTAATGTAAAGTTTGCGCGCGCTTAGTGTAACAAGTTTTAATCATAATCAATTGTTATTATGATTTAATTTATACATTTATATTTTTATATTTTAATTTATAATTACTGTTAAATTAAACATGTTACACGTTGATTTGGATTTGTTTATTTATTATTAAAATAAATTTACTATGTTAACTTGAATTTGTAAAAGTTTACTTTACAGTATATTCCGTGTAAAGTTTTTATTTATTATTGATTTTGATTTTTAATTTTGTTTTGATTGTAGTAATTAATCGTATATTAAGCGTATATATAGCATGTACCGTATTTTCTTAAGCATTTAATGTGCAGAGATTTGAGGTATCCAAGTGTAAAGGCACTTGACAAATTTAACTCAAGCATACCGGAATAACTTAAAACAGTGCAAATTTAAAAAAATCTTTGACGTAAAGTGTAAAAGAGGAATATAAAACTGATTCCTTTAGCATCTTAAAATGACTGTGTGAATTTTAAAAATAAATATTCGAATCGAGACCGGAATGCATGACAATTGCAAAAACACTTTCTTTTCCATAAGTTATTGAATATTCGCTAGTAATGGGATGTTAGCGATAGGTCTGTGCAAAAAACTGCATTGTTACATTGTTAGACAAATTAACCTAAAAAATATACAGAATAAAAAATGAGAGTAAAGCACTTGAAATGCTGTGCAAACACCGAAATATCAATACTGTATAGGAATTATGTCTTATTTTAGTTCCTAATTATCAGTCAATTTGAATACAGTATTAGTTTTCAAAAAAGCCTTTAAATATCAATTGTGCATTCAATTGGCAGATAATCTTTCATGGTAATCGCACTTTACACACATATGGCATGTCTTCACATTTATTCATTTACGTTTGAAAACTTAATATCAGTTTTTTGTTTCGTATATAACTTTGTATTTCAATTATTTGCGATTTGAGAGAACGCATTTAAAAGTACAATGCAATTAGTAATGTATTAATTTGATGGGAAATGTGTAATGCTACATGTTACCTGTTATCTAACAATAAAAATATCTGTTGATTATTGAAGTACTACAACGATTCTTAAGGTGAGTCTTGAATATGAAAATAGCATTTATTGATAACAAGAAAAAAAAATCGGAACAAGGATTAGAAGGAAATTATGTTTTTAGATAAATATTCTTATTTTTCATAACAAAACTATTATATTTTATAATAAGTTTTTATTTTATTTTTTGCTTACTTTATATTTTTATTTCTTGATAATTTATAAATAATATACGTCAATGGCTTGAAATCATCAAGCTAAATAATTGCAACGCTATAGGTACAACTAAGTTTCTTGTTTCAGACATTTACTGCAAACAAGATAAATTTATTATTAACCAGCCAGTTTATTCTTGTACTAAAAACGAGATAAATAGCACGATTAGAAGCAAAAACTTATTTTTTACACTGTGCATATTTATTTGTTTGTCTCCGCGAAGACGAAATAATAGCGATTAATAAATAATTCTCGAGTTTTGATTATCTGAATTACCTGTCAATTAGCGGTTATTTAAATACAGAGCTCTCTTAGCGCTCATATCGTGTTCACCGCATTCGCCAGCGTTACAGCTCGTGTGCGATAAATAGCAAATCGCTTCTAATCGCTTAACCAGTTTATAACGCGATTCTAATTCCGAATAATCTCTTAATTGCGTTCAGTTGTCAGCTTTGGTTTATTATAACCGTTTAATTCTTTCTTGTTACAGCAACGCATTGTTGAATTCTACTTTTCACTGCATTTGTGTTGCGTTCGCATAAGTTTTTGGGATAATGTCTTCCGTTTGGGTTATTATTACGATTCCGACTAAAGAATATGAGACTCATATCAAAGAGAAAGACAAACATTTGGATCCTATGCTCAGACCTAAGAATGGAATGAATAAAAGTATGTGATATAACAAATTTATTCATTAAAAATTTTATGATAATTTTGTATTTAGTTAATAGCTATACTTAACTTAACTTTTATTTACTTTATTTAACAAATTTACTTTATATCGATAGTTAATATGTTTATTAAATATTTTTAAATTTTATTAATACAGTACAATATATTATTAATATATAAGATTAATAATAACACTCTACTTATAAAATATATATTTAAGATATTTTATTTATATAATTTTATATGCGTAATTTTAAAGCTAGACATTAAAGAGATTTTAATTTAAACAATTATTGTTTTATTTATTTAGTTAGCTGTGTGTTTATATACCTGTATAACATTAATTACCCAATATTAGCAAGTTAAACGTTATGCTTGATTTTAATACTGTAGACAGTATATTACACACGCATTTTAAGGTATTTGTGTACATATAATAAAAAATAGTATAACTTTTGCTTATTATACTGTACAGTATAATAAAATAAATTCTGTAGGATGAAAATAATCTAAATGTGTACAAATTGTTGAAATTCCAACATGTTTATACAAAAGACAGCAATCATAAGACAGGTCTACAGATGCAGTATTTCATCCGAACAGTAAATATGTTTATTGTTAACCTTTTTTTGACAATAACTGCTGAAACTGAATGATAACAAAACGCATTGTTTAATATCTATAGATCTAATATTTCCTGCTTTCGAGTATAGAAACCAATATTTATAATCACTTCAAGAATTTCCAGATTAGAATTTATTGTTTCTTAATTGCGAAAAATTACAGCGAAAAATAACCAAGGTTTAATTGCGCGATAACAAGAATAATTTATTTACATTTTAGCTTTTGTTATTGAAGTATCACCTATGTAATTTTATTATACCCTTGTGTTATATCATGTTCTTTGTTTTATTATTTTGTATTCAAATTCCTTGCTTGTTACTTTGATACATTTTTATGCGTGAAAAAATATAATTATTATAAATTATTGATACATAGAATTTCAACGTAATCAATATAAAAAACATATTTACCTTACATATCTCATCCATAATATTTGATCTTGTATATTTACAGTATTCTGTACACACAGTATTTGCGTGATTGTCATCCCGAATTGATAACTAGTTTTATTCACTCGTGTAACAAGTTTATTTATGTGCAAAGATATGTAAACACAATAGTAACCAGATTATAATTGTTCTCAAGCAGTCTAACAAAACTCAATCATTTGGCACAAACCAGAAATTAATATCAAAATCAAATTTATAATATTAGACTAATCTTATAATGAACTCATTTTATGAACATACGGATAAACTTTATTGCCATGCTATATTTTATAACATTATTCATTCACAATTTAGGCACGTAGAATAAATAAAATATTACATAATTATATGGTTAAATAAAGCTCGTGTTTTATAACTCTTTAGCTTTATCAAATTATTTAATAGAAATAGCCAAGCTATATTTTGTATTCGATACTACATTCAAATAATTATAAAAATTAAAAATAATTTTAAAAAATTTAATAACAATAAAATAGAATATATTGCTAAAAATAGAAAATAATCTTGCTAATTTACTAACTGTTCAAAGATTGCTATTTCGCGGACGAATTGACGACAATAAACGAAGCGAACGAAAACCTAAACAATGAATATAAGAACAAAATTGCAAATTTAAACCAGCCACTTTTTGAAACGGTTAGCCAAACACTACCAAATTAACAGAATAGAGACTAATTTCGAAACATGACAAAATAAACTTGATAATGGCTTAGGTGGTGGAAGAGTCGTTGACATTCCTGGAGATCGACGACGCGGTTTGGCAGAAGTCCAAAAATGGCAATTATTACGGAATCTCTTTCGCCGTCGATCTCGAGGACAGCGACGCCGTTATCCAGTACTTCAAGTCGAGAGACGTCGGCAGCAAAATGGGCTCAAGTATTGGGTTAGATATTAGTTACTCAAATTCTCTATTTAAAGAGCATGGTTAACTTTAAATCTTTTTCAACTCAAGAATAATTCCATTTTCTCTGTACTGCTATGAAGAGGACAGAGATCCGTACGACGACATCGATATCAAGTATAAAATAAAAATAAACTAAATTTCTGTGTTATTTTAATATCCTATTAAATATATAAATTTAAACTTGTTTTAGTGGAGAGGGCGGGGAAAGGGAGGCGATTCGTAAACTAAGTAACTTTAAGGCACTCCAGAATTCATTCCTTAAGTCGGTTACGGCGCGACTGACAGTGGCACAGGTATGCTTTCGACTATTTTAGCATGTAAAATATTGCATTTGCTAATTGAATTGTTTAACCGGCACAGGTAGTCGACAATGTGCGAGGTGGTGCATCGCTCACATTCGACTTCGTGTGTTACCTGATATTCGCCTCTTGGATAGCGGCGATGGGTTTGCTGGACAACAGTGTCATTAGTCTAGTGGCCAGTATGTTGGTCTCGCCTATGATGGTATGACCATTCGCTCATTTAATACCCATTTTATGCATTCAACACTAAATTGTAAATTAATCCGAAATACGTAAATCAGAGCCAATATTATCGCCGCACCAGTACTTAAAAACAATTGAAACCTTTGCCTACATATAGGGTCCGGTAATGGCGATGACGTTTGGAACGATAATCAAAGACAAATCGCTTCGATGTCTTGGGTTCAGGAATTTAGGCGTTTGTTTCGCTATCACTATATTATTTGGTATTTAAATTAAACAGTTTAAAATTGCTTAAAATAATTCTAAACAAAAGATTGATTCGAAGGCTATCTCTTCGGCTTAATTGCCCTCAACTTTATGGACGACTGGGCCGATCAGGAGTGGCCGACGAATATGATGCGCGAGAGAGGATTGCCGAGAGTAGCCTGGGTCGGCACTCTGGTTGCCTTTCCATCCGGTTGTGCCGTCGCTATATCGCTATTGTCGGGCAATGAGGCCTCGCTCGTAGGTGTGGCCATTTCGGTCTCGTTGTTACCGCCGGCTGTTAACGCAGTAATAATTGCATTTATTTCGTATTTATTATTATATTTATTAATAATTTCCATACATTTAAGGGTCTGTTGTGGGCGTTCTCTACCCTATCGACACTGAAGTCCATACGAGAGGATCCGGTCGACACATACTATGCGAGTATTAATAAGACTTATCATCATTTGTGTCCATCGCTAACACCAGCAGAGAATTACGTAATTAGCAGTTATTTTGCCCAGATGGTTTATTGCTAATAATATTCATATACTTACATCTTATGCCAAACCAGAAACCCTATTATAACGATAACATAGCCATCGAGACGGCAATTCTGGGCAGTCTTAGTCTTGTGCTCTCACTTATTAACATCACCAATATATTCCTGGGTGCTCTTATTTTACTTAAGGTTTGATAAATTGTTAACTTGCTCAAATATTACTTATTTTTTGCGTATAAGTAAGACATTCTTTACAATTAATTACATATTAAGATTAAAGAGATCGCACCCCTGTCCACAATGTCGCCGCACACGCGCCGCTTCTTTCAGGAAGACATTAAGGTTGGGATAATTTTAGATACTTAATTGAAAATAAATTATACTGATTAATTTATATTGACATTTACTATATCTAGATTGTGCGCGAATATAACGCAGAGCACGGAAGCAAAAATGAAGACATGGGTGAAGCTATGCTCAAGGAGTGGGCGGTATGTCTCTGGCCATTAGATTAATGGCTATTAATAGTTAGATTGCTCGTTTCTTACGTAATTGCATCAAGTACAAAAATAGAGCTAGTTTAAGATTAGATCCTATATCATTTTACTAATATTTGTACTAATATAGAGCTTAAAATTTATTTACTTGATTAATAACTTAATTTTTAATTAAAAATCAAAGTACTGGCACTTATAAAATAATTATAGAAATTAACCAAATATGCATGTTAATTCAGGACATGACTGGAATTGATGCGAATGAGCTATTGTCGGACAAACCGGAAGCCCGGGTCACACAAATACAGACACTCAACGACATCGTACGCGATGTGGAGGCCGACGAAGTGTATAAATCGATTACCAGAACCCGAATGTCGGCGCATAATGTTTGTCCAATTTGTTCATTACATTCGAATCATTTCTAATTAATGCGAATTTGTGCTCAACTTTAGGGCAATTTAATCCGGCGTTTGAGTCAAAACCTCTTCCAACCGGCGCTTAATAACAGTAACTTTAATCTCAATGTCGAGGGATTAGCCGATAGGCGTAAGAGTAGTCTCGTGTCGATAAACATACCGAACGTTCGCGTTTCCGAAGTCGAATTGGGGGCCATTGCGCACCGGAGGATGAATGGGAGGCGAGCCAGTCGTCTCTCGCAGATGACACCGACTTTTATTGTACGCAAAAACTGAAAATTGATTTTTTTATCATGATTAAACACTTTTTCAATGCGTTTCAGACTAATGACAGCGATTACGACCGATTCTCGATGCGAGAGCCGCTGTCCCGACCGACGACCCCAACCGTCAAAATGCCGCTTTCGGCCGGAATTCCGCCGACGAATGGCCACGTCTTTACATTCGGCGATAATTTGCATTTGAATGATATGAACCGACACTCGCGGCGAATGCGACGGAACAGCGGACTTCTGCGCCGATCCCTCCAACAGGCGGATCACTCGCCGTACAGCCTCTGGCCGTCGGCCCGTATGTCGCCGGCCACTGCCGCCCGGTTTGTGGTCACACCCGTCACCGAAAACCCGTCGTTTCCCGAGATTACGATCGATGAGAAGCAATGATTGAAATTCTGTTCAAAAACTGATTATTTTCTTTCAAAACATTTACTCGCAATCAAAGTGACGATAACATTGTTAAATATTATTTTTAAAGCCGAGAATTGATCATGTACAATAATTTAATAATCATTTATACTGTTAGTTGATAAATTTTTATTATCAGGCAAATTTTCACTGCAAACAGAAAGTACTTTACAGTTTAAGACGAATTAGTTTTTGTTCTTATATTATACAGTATTAATATTTTATTTATTCTTATACTTTCATGTATTTTCATCATGTATTTTTATATTATTTTGTCATAATGTGCAAAACAAATATGCAGTATTAAAAATGTACTATTTGTAGCAGCTAAATTAGCAAGTTTAGCTAGTCATATTATTATGTAAGTTTAGCTTACAGTATATGCATTGTAGTTTATTTTTATAACATATTAAAGCTACTGTTTTTGCAAAATGAAAATAATGATTACGTTTTTTCACTTTTTACTAATGCGTTGATTAAACTTTAATTATTAACATGATACATTGAATGCACCAAGAATGCTATGACATAACGCGTAACAATTTCGCAAACTTTGACGTTTCAACGCCTGGGTCTGAAGAATAATGTCTTTTGTCTCAAATGTCAATCATTTGATTAGTCGATTATAAATTGTTTTCTCATTTGATTAGATATTATTTGTAAAGTTTGATGCGTTTGAAATCAATAAAACAATAAATAAGAAATATTTTCCAATTAAGTTCGTCTTGATAGTGACAAAATATAATCCTGCTAGAATTAACGCAGCTGAAAAGAAAAATTTGCTAATAAAGTCAATACTAATCTCACGTTTGAAACTCCGCTTCTTATCAATTGTTTTTCAACAGAATTTTCGTATATTTTAATTGATTTCAAAGAATTTCTTTATATTGCAAAACGAGGCGACGATTACGAGACAATGGATTTGAGAAGTCTTTTCATTGCGTTCTTCGCGACTAACGTATGGAATGTTGTGTTTAGTTTAAAAATTGAAAACAAGTATAAACGCGATGTCCAGTCGAATGAATATTTTTATAGAAATTTATTTGATTGGCCCACAGGTGAAAATCTTGCTAACACTATGAAGCTCTAAAAAATCACTTAAATTTCAATAAATCAATTTCATAAATTTCAAAAATGTTTTTAGTTACATCGGATCCAATAACTGATGCGCAGCGAATACAACTGTGCAAAACTAACTTTCCAACAATTGATTTTGACCATCTCACACCAGAGGAAATTGAGGTAAATTTCGAGCAAGCTCATTTTTGGTAAAATATAAATTGAAACTTGTTTGTGTAGGAAATGAAACAAAACATCCGATTAAACCCGTGTCGAGTCGACTGTGTCATCCATAGCGGCGTCAAAACCATTAAAACCGTTTACTTCTCCGACGGCATCACTAAGTGTTGTAATGCAAAGGGAGAGCTCGGGGTTTGTTTTTAGCATGATGCTTTTTAAGCATTGTAATTTAATATGCTTTTTTCTGTTTAGATATGTTCTTTGGCACCGGACCATTCTACAGGCATTTGCATAATAACCAAGATAACTTCTATTGCTCCTACCACTACAACCCCGACTACAACCCCCACTACAACCCCAACCACTACTCCGACTACAACCCAAACCACTACTCCGACCACTACTTCAACCACTACTCCAACCACTACTCCAACTACACCTCCGACTACAGCCCCGACTACTACTCCGACCACTACTCCGACTACTACTCCGACTACACCTCCGACTACAGCCCCGACCACTACTCCGACCACTACTCCGACTACTACTCCGACTACACCTCCGACTACAGCCCCGACCACTACTCCGACCACTAC
>JAQIXC010000747.1:0-20691 GCA_034697605.1 Metabelba pulverosa | reverse complement strand
CGTTAAAATCGGCCAACCCGTTCCCGAGAAAATGCGGTTTAAGAGCCCGCGCTATTTATTGGAAATGGTGTATTTACACATTACTAATATAATATTGCTTTAATTAGCATTAACTATTTTAATTAAACTTACATTTATGCAAATAATTTTAAAATTATTCAAACTTGATACTACTGTCTAGTGATCTAGTCTAATTTAGTCAGGATAGTTTGACGAGTCGGGTATAAAGTTCGTAAGTTGCTGTACAGTATGTTCGAGTAAAAATATACCTAATTACAAATAAGGTTTTGAATAAGGTTTTATCCTAACTAATTTAATATTTATATTCGCTGATTATCAGTATTTAGAGACTGCTTAACAACATGATAAACTAAATTTTATTTAACTATTCAAGAGTTTAATTGTATAAATTATACTGGTACAGTAGTTGTATATTATAAAACTAGATTAAATAAATAATAAAAGAAAGATAAAATGCTTAATGTATGTAATTACCGTTACTTTGATTAACAAATGTGATTGGTAATCTAAGCACTTAATTTGTCTCACTTTATGTAGAGTCAATGTCCCATATTTACATACATGCTATTGTAATTGTAGCTGTAATTGTAATTGCTATTGTGATTTCTTAAATCATCTTTTAAACAATGGTTACTCTTTAAGAAAAACAATTGCTTCATTTCAATATGTACTTGATTAATTTTTATTAATAATGAATGTCATTATCTGCTACCGGTACTAACAATTCACTATTGAGCATCATAATTTAGGATTTATCAAGTTTACAAAAATGATTGATAACTAAATTATATTTTATCATATCAAAAGTGTTTCTACTGTATCATGCTATCATGACACTTAATATTATTATTCAAAATATATTATTCTAGTTATAAATTGCTCTTTATTAAATTGGACTGATACTTTTAATTTAAATGCAGCAATAGATAATTTAGAATTGGAGCAAACTTTAACACTGCGCTTAGCATAAGCATGTTAGATGAAGCAGGAAATGTACTGTACTGTGCACTTGCATTGCGGAACTTCACTGAACTGGTATTGCCGTAACACTGAATCTATTGTGCAATTCATTGCCAATCGAATTAAGGTTTTACGAACAAACTAATAATTCGTTTTGAAGTCAATCTCAAAATAATTACAATAAAAATAAGCAAATCTTCGAAAGAATTTATTCGTAATTTTATTGAATATAACTTATTGTGAATACAATTATCGATCGTTTAGTTAAATGAATATAAAAATGAAGTAAAAGTTAAAATAGAATTCGAGTTAAGTAAGCGATCGTATGATCGAATCGAATGGCAAGCCTTAGACCAAAATAACCATTTGGTTTGAGACAAACAATTGGTTTAATTCGTTTTGCATAGTATTGAGCGCTGAGTCGATCTCCTCTTTCGAGAACTGGTCCGCCGTTTGCTGTTTCGCCGAATCGTAGATCTGCTGCAGAGGTAGGGACTGGGCGTTGGTTTTGCGGAACTCCTTAAACAAGAACTGCCGGAACTGTTTGAGACGCGCTTCGGACAGCCGTTCGAACACCGGCTCCTCTCCCGAGTCGGCGCCCTTTGGCGAGCGTTTCGGCTCTTCGGGTTCGTCCTCCTCCTCGAACTCGTACGGGTCGTCAGTCGTTCGCTCTCTTTTGCTTCTTCTGGTCTGTTTGGGTCTGATTTCAACCTCTTCGTCCACATCCATGTCCTCCTCGTCCTCTTCCTCCTCATCGATGCCCTCCTCGTTCTCTCTCTTCCTTTTCTTCGGTTTCGACAGCACTTTCTTGAAGTACGCGAACTGAACCAATTCGACGGCACAGTTAGCGTCCTGTGCCTCAACGTTCTTCGATAGTCGAGCCCTCGCGTGAGCCGTCGCCAGACGTATCAATGTCTCGAGCGTTCGGGCCGTCACTGGCGTTGTCTAATGAACGCAATGTTAAGAAAATTATTTAAATAAGAATATCTGAAACCAAATGAAATTTGTATAGAAATGGCGTGTCGTGTGCTAACCCGGGCCAAGTCGTCCTGTCCCGTCTCGAATGCGCGCAGTTTCGTGTACTCATCGCAGATCAGATCACAGGCCTCTTTCGTGAGCTTTGGTTTAATCGCTTTCGCGATGTGAATGTATTTCTTCATGAATTGAATGCTTACTATCTTTTCGCTAAAATTTCATTCAAAGCGTTAAACAATTTATTGACAAAATATTTGACTCAAAACTTACTTTTTGTTTCGACTTCCGTGAAGTAAAGAGTCGTACTTCTCGTAGATGGGAGTCTCCCCGTCCTCTCTGTCCAGAGCCTCCGAGTCTTTGGTCGACAAGAACTCGGCGTTACTTATGATTGGAAGCGCTGTTCAAAAGAATAAATAAAATACAAATCAATTGTTTAAAAAAGTAAATTCAAATCAAAGCAGCCCTACGTTCGCCGTCCTGTTCGCCCTGCGCTCGATATCTGTGTATACGGACGACGTGATCACTAATCCTGGTGTCGGTCTCCGTATCGTTTTTGTCTAACATTATAAACACTAAATCGAAGCGCGAGAGCAATGAGTCCTGAAGTCCAATGTTTTCCATTGGAGTCTTGTATTGATCGTACTTTCGATTAAAGCAAACAATCGATTAATACGACATTCAAATGAGTCGCCGGTCGGCTGCGAACTCACCCGTCCGTAGACAGGGTTGGCGGCGGCCAACACCGAACAGCGCGCGTTCAGCTTCGCGTGAATGCCTGCTTTGGTGATGGTAACCCTTCCCTGTTCCATCACCTCATGGATGGCAGTCCTGTCTATATCAGACATCTTATCGAACTCATCGATACAAACCACTCCCCGGTCGGCCAAAACCATAGCTCCGGCTTCGAGCCGACGATCGCGAGTCTCGGCATCAGTAGTGACGGCAGCCGTCAAACCAACGCCAGACGAGCCGCGACCTGTTGTGGCCACAGCTCTCGGCGCGCAATTCAAGACATAACGCAAGAGCTGTGACTTAGACACCGACGGATCGCCAATCAGTAGAATATTTATATCTCTGGAAATGGATTTAAAATTGCAATAAAAACGTTTCGATTGCAGTCTATGTCGACATACCCTCGAAGTCGGGTTCCATTGGGCAACACCTTCTCGAGTCCACCCAAAAGCATGCAAAGCAACGCCTTCTTGATGTAGTCGTGGCCGTAGATGGTCGGCGCCAGAGAGCGGGACAGGATCTCAAACACGTCGTGACCTCTTTGTCGACTGAATTTCTTGCATTTGTTGAAGTCTTCGGGCGTTATGTCAGTCGAGACCTCTTTGGACAAGAGGTTCACATTAGTCGAGAGCATAACCGTCCGAAACGTGCCGTTCGTGTAATAGCCTGAAAGTGAGCGCAGGTTAGAGACAATCAGTTCATTCGATTGCAAACTCCCGGAGCAGACAAACCCTGTTTGGAGGGAAGGCAGCGGTAACTGCCGACCACTTGCAGGCGGTCTCCGGGTTTGCATTTGTCGACCAAATCATTGTCGGCGATGATGTCGACGGCTCGCGGCAGTTGACCGGCCGGTGCCTTCTCCGGCATCTCCTGAATGGTGAAGGTCTGGTGGTCTTTGTAGACGGAGAGCCCGAACTCGGTCTCCAAGAGGTTCCCGTCTTCGTCTTTGGTCGGGTAGACGGAACTGGAGGGAAACGCCTCGAAAGAGGTCAGATCCGTATACTTGCGCTCAACTGTCTTCTTAGTCGCCGGACAGTAGTGTACGGATCGGACGACTTTCGGTCGAACTAACGAACACTTCGTGACTATGCCTTCGACGGCCACTATTGAGCCCAAGAGTCGCGAAGTGAGTGTCCGCGGCGTCACGTGCTTTGACCCGAAACTGCCCTCAAATCCAACGAAGAATTCGGAGAATTGTTTCGAGTAATCGGCGTTCGTATTGGTCACGAACTCCTTGAGCGCCCTCTGCAGCGCTATTATCTCTTCCACCGAATCGTTCAGCAAATGCTGGACCCGTTCGGGCAGTTTGCGCCGCAAGTCGTTTATGTCGACTATTATTCGACATTCATTCGACTTAATCATCATTTTGACCGCATCTGAGTAGACGCCCTGATCTGACTGCCCGGTCGGGTCGGCCGACGGGCGCACAAAACGGCGTTAGATTTCGATCGGAGTTATGGAGAAACGCAAACAAAGAATGAAAAGACAACTCACGTCGTCGTCCAAGAAGTCGAGATATTCGCTCTGTATTTGACGCAAACGCTGGTCCAACTCGATGTCCGCCATATCTGCCGTCAATTCACTTCTATTCAGTCGATTCGGGAATCAAATCAAAACAAAACAATTGTTTGGAAAACAAAAGCGATTTGAAGACTGTTTTGGAAATGTCTGTCGATTTAAACGCACTTTAAATGCCTTTAAATGTCTTTAACGCGAAGTCCAACACAAAAGCCGTTCACTTGAGCACACAATTCGAGTTTTGGAGGGAAAATGTGGACAAAGTTTTGTTCGCCTTTTCATTCATCATAATTAGCGACTGTTTGGCTCGAGTTCTACAAACGCTTCGACACGACTGTACGCATAGTAGAGAAGACTTAGCGCCAGAACTTCGAAGCCGAGTCACAAACAATTACGTAAACATTATTCGTGTGTTTGTGTATACGTCTGCACACGTGTCGAGCCGTCCGTTGCAGACGTTTTTAATGCGCTTTCGATTTGACGTTTGTGTTGCGAATCGCGACGAATAGCCGACGAGTAAACAAAACATTGCGAATACACGTGACGTTGCGTACGAGAGAGGGTTGGGGAGAGAGCGCGAGAGCGTATGCGAGAGTTGGCGGAGTGTATGCGTGGTGTGTGTCGGAGAGGGAGAGAGAGGAGCGGAGAAAAAATGGTTCAATGTTTACATGTTTTGAATCTTTTCTAAACAACAATTCAGTCGTCGTTTTAAACGCTTTGAATAAATATTTTGATTACATTATCGGCGAAACGAAGCAAAACAACAAAATTATTATCAATACATAGATTGGAAGCGAAATATTTGGCCATTAGTTGAAAGGTTTGCACATATTTTGCCATTTGTTGACCGATTTGACCGAATTTTTGCCGAAATTTAGCGCTTATATTGCGATTAGCGATCGGGTGAGTGATGTCGAAGCGAATCGTATCGGAAATCGGGCGCAAAGTGCGGCCCATCCTGTCGACGGACAAGGAGGACGCGCGCCGGCGCGTGAAGAACCTCTATAAGGCCTGGTATCGACAGATCCCGTACATCAGAACCGACTTAGAGCTGGCAGTGACTGAGCGCCAGCTGAGGGACAAAGTGAAGGAACTGTTCTTCGAGAACAAAGACATTCGCGACATCCGCGTCATCGATATGCTCGTAATCAAGGGTCAGATGGAACTGAATGAGACGCTCAACCGCTTCAAACAGGAGTGCCATGTGATGGCCTACTTCAAGGACACCGTCAACCCCCGGCCCAAGGACTTCATGTCGAAGTTCTTGGCCGGCAATAACAGCGAGTGAAGCGCCGGTTCGGCATTAGGTCCGCAATTAGTTGTTCGAGTCATTAGGTCATTGAAAATGTTTATCGAAATTAGATTTTATTTTTGAATCCGATTTCTGCCACTCGTTGTCGGAAATGCAAATTATAGCTCAAATCTCGACTCAAATATGTTTATTGTTTTATAGTTTTGTCGGTTTTCTTAGGTTTTGATTATACATTAAATTTAATGAGAAATGAATTTTGATTTTAATGATAGCCTTCTGTTGGCAATAATTAATATCTGTTGTTGTGTTCACTCATTAGTCGAACTTAATTGTCGATTGCATTTCGATTTCGTGTGTATTTCGCGAATAAAACTCGTGTATAGAGTGTACTGAATGTGCGTTAATATCGATTGGAAAGCAATCGGAATTCGTTCGAAACGCATGATTACTGCTCCGGCGCTCAAGTATTGCCGATTCGCGTAATTCGGTTTAATGGCAATCGTCGCGTTCGCACTCATTGGACGGCTGGCTATGGCCTCACACACGCCTGCGAAGGGATGTGAGTCAAGCAGTTATTAATGTCGTGGATGTGCGGGATGTGCGCCAGCGTGTAGTGTAGTTGCCGTGTATTTCGTGCCACAAATTGGTAGAAAAAGTGAATTTTAATATTCAAATGCGCGAAAGCCAGCGCTCAGTCAACCGTTGCGGTCATAGAGGGGTCGGTTCTCTTGTTTTAGGCTTTGCTCGCAATTACACTCAAAACTAAAGGCTTTCAATGTTTCGATGCATCGGATGCACAGGTATTGCAATATAATTGTCGAATAAATTGCTGGTATTGAGGTATGGGTGATGTCGCCGAATGGAAAGGTAGGAGAGAATGCATAATAGGGTATGTGATTGCGATGTACAGCACAGAGTAGTGCCGGTGTTTGGTTTGGATGTCGTTTAGGGGAACATCCGTTATGTGCGATAATTAGGATTAAAATACATTCGCTTTCATTAAAACGTTTCGAAAGCCATATATTATGGGTTTGGGAGCGAAAAGTGGAGACGAGTAGAGGAATACGGGAAAGGCATTCGATGGCATAGGTATGGATGGAGGGCTTGGTAGGCGAGTGGGGGAGACAACTGTTCGCCAATCACACAGACCTATAAAGGCATATATAAAGGCATTTTGATTATAGATCTATCAAAACACTGTATATATAGACGGCGTATACGGCGTACGTATATATACTGCATATATCTGCAGTGCCTTAATGTATGGGCGATAGACTCGATAGCCTACGACCCCAATGGTCCTCTGCAGGCAGTGCCAGTGCCAGCACCGGAGTCTGGCTCTAAACTGCATACTTGTGTAGAAGTGTGTTCGGAATCCCATTCCCTCTCCCATTCTCTCCCATTCTCTCGCTATTGCCTACTCTCTATCGCCTCTATCCCTCAATTGCCTCACATTCGCATAGAAGAGCTCCGGTTTAGGGCCACCCCATACACGACATACCGTATAAATCCAGCGATGCCTGTGCTGTGCCTATGCCTGAGCTCTGCCTATTCGCTACTCCTGTGCCTGTGCTAGCGCTCCGACTGCGAGAGAGTGAGAGAGAGCTGCGAGTCTGAGACTGACTGCCGGAGAGAGAACTGCTTTGTGTGTTGTTTACTATTAAATCCATTTAACTGCTCGACTCAGTCCCACTCTCAGCGACCCGTCCGACCCGAGCACCGAAGCCGTGGCCAGAGTGACGATTATGGCGAAGCAGGTAATTGACACTAATTAGCGATCTGTCGCTGTTTGTCGCGATTTGGCGACAATACTCGCGTACAGTCTATGCGTTCTATGCGTTCGCCTCCAGTCTTAGCAGTGCTTTCAGTTGTGAGACATTTAAAAAGGAAGTGCTCTTTGTTTGCCTCGCGAGCGGTGCCCGAAACTGGTCGAAGATGTGCTCCGATTTCCGATCGGTTGACGCCATCCGCGAGACGACTATCTCGGCTGCAAAGCCACGCAAACGCTATTCCGATATCTCTTTTAATTGATTTTTAATTAAATAAATAAAAACTCTCTTATTATGCACTTATACCTCAACACAAGCTTTGTCTTCGCCCCGCCTTCGCTCACAACCTATTGGCCAATGGCTCGAAGCCATTGAATAGAGCGCTAATGTTTGAAATACACATTCTTTTGAAGAGTTGTGAGCGAAGGCGCGAACGCAAGCCATTGCTCAGCACTACAGCCCTCACACACTCTCCACACACTCTCAGCCGTTCATTGAGGCACTCCTGTCACGCGCGCCAACTATTACGTCCCGAAAGGCACTCGACTCGCAGTGCCCTTTCATTGAGAAAAATGGCTTTTCTAGCGCTAAACGCGTTTCGCGATTAGTCGGACGTAAACTATGCGTTGGACTAAAATGTTTGGCTTTATTGGCGTATTCCTCGACTCGCATAACAGTGTATAGGCGTGTGATAGCCGTGTGAGAGGAGAGAGAGATATTGAGAGCGAAGGCGATGTGCGCTCTCTCTCTCTCCCTCTCCATAAATACCGACAGCAGAGGCTCAGCACTAGTGCCTGCGTTTCGAACACTTTTTATTCGCTTTTTATTTATTTATACTTTTTATTTGTTTTTGTTTCTAATGTTTAAATAGTTTTTATCATTAAATCTGTTGTTTCTTCTCTTCATTTGATGGTTGAGTCGAATATTTATTTTAATTGCAATTAATTGTGTTTTGCTTTCCGTGCGAATCGTTTGCGTTGTCGCGCCGTTCGCAGTGTTGATGACAGGCGTAGCAGCGAATCGGCCGAAGAGTGTGGAAGTGTTGGACACAATCTGTTTATTAGCGAAACCGTTGCCTCAACTCGTGGTCAGTCTTAATGTCAAAACTGGAGGCAAAGCAATACACCAATGGCTCCACTCGTGATACCTTCATCGACCGCTACGGACAGACTCGAGACCATATCTACTTGGCCTCCGCGCCCACCAAGGAGTCGGCCAGAAGTCAGGTATTGCATACGACCTCTCCGTCCGGGCGCTCACCGACTCGTCTCGAACGTCGAGTCGCAGTGTTTGCTGTTTCGCATAAAAACACTATTTTGTGCTAAAACTCCAATTATTTGATGACTTTCTCTCTCATTAACTATTGATAAGATATGCGCCAAATGTTAGGTTTCAGACAAAGTCTAATCAATTAATTAAAATCTCTTTTTATGTCTGAAATGCAAAACTGTTGGCTAAATATGTGCCGCAATCGCACACAGCGTTAGGCGAGCACTCGAAACGATGGCCACGTTTTGCACTTTTCTCTATTAATTAGTTTTAATTTAATCCGAAAACACATTCAGACTATAAATCGCTTTTTTGTTTGGGTTTCGCATTTGAAGCCCGAACTGCAGTCGAAGCTCTCGATTCTAACCTAAACTCTGAACTCGTTTTGCACGCAATCATCGATTGATTGATAGAAATATCTGTTTTCAACAATAGCTGCAGTTTTTTGTTGTTGATTGCCATCACATCCAGCACTTCCTTATCCTTTGAAGCCTAACATTATGTTTGCGTTTAAATACATACGAATCGTATTGTCTTTCATATCAATTGATTGATAGAAAAGCGATTTTCGCAACAAAAGTCTGTCTGTCGATAGTCTGGCGTTAGGGTTGGCAACCACTCGATTGCCAATCGCTACTACCAGTCCCCGCTTGGGCTCTATCGGGTCGGACACCTTCGGCGCGATGTGCTGACAGTTGAGCGCAATTTCGTAGTAATTTTTGATTTGGATATACATTATATAAATCAATACTTTTTATCATTAATTGCCAACAAATCGAAAGACGTTTTTTAGGGTTTGGCCGAAAAGTTTGTTTTTAATGTTTGCTTAACTGATACTAATGTTAGAGAATGTATGTCTAGAAGAGCGCCTAATGAGCACATCATACCTATTACTGTATAACCGATCTCGAGCAGCGAATTAATGCCAATAATATACTGTATAATATAATATCGTATTATGTTCTGTCGTTTCGAAAAAACTAATCTATGTATTGCCCCAAACGCTAAGCCGAAAACATTTGCCAAAATTGTTTAATACGTTTTTATAGTGAATAGAAAATAGTTTATCTATTTTTAAATTTCTAATCATTTTTTTCCGATTAGTTTTGCTGTAAAATAATATTTTATTTATGGTTTCGTTGATATGAGAAAACAAATTGCAATTTATTCGAAATTGTTTAGAAATTTAATGGTTTTTTGTTTAGACTTTCCACAACCATTACGAAACGCTCAGTTCCCTAATTTCAATTTATACATGTTATTTGTTCGCGATTCATAAAACGCGTTTTTGTAGCACAAAATGTAGTCATAACTTGTCATTGTATTCCCAACCCTATCTCACATAGAATTATATATCAAATGGTTGGCCAAAACACTCGATTAAATACACAATCGTTTGTTTTGTTGAGATATGAGACGAAAATTGAATTAAATAAATGAAATATTAATATACTGTCGTTTTTTCTCATCGTATACTGTGTGCTTTGAAAAATGATAAACTAGCATGTTTACTATATTCACAAAATAAGCAATTCATTCATTTTCCGATGCGTTCTGAAAGTTGAGCGTCGATTCCGAACCCAAGCAGTTATGGCTCAAAGTGCTGCTGTAGTCGAGTAGCTATCGAATCGCATTTAAAAAACATTCATGCTAATTTGTTTCGGAAAATAGCATGAATCGCTTTCTTATATTTAAAAAAAATGCATTACAACATATTCGAACAGCATTTCAATATATTAATGATTTTTTTCCTCAATCTAATCATTAAATTTTAAAAAATGCACATTTCCTTCAATTTGTTACATGCTATTTTTGCAATAATTTGTAATTACACTGTACAGTACATTCAAATCTAATTTCGTCTCTAATTAGCGAATATTTTTTCGGCGAAAACACAACGTTTTTGCGTGAGATCTGTACTCATACTTGAGTTGAGATTATTGTAGGCTTTAAATGAAACGATAAGAATGTTTTGACAAGAATTTGGGTAAATATTTGGTTGTGTTTAGTGTTAATAGCGATATATTGAAGACATTTATGACATGAGAACTGAAACTCTTTTCTTGTCTCGGTTTAGGTGAAGCGCCGATTAGACTGGGATTCGGGGAAAGAGAGTCCGAGTCAGTCGAATGTGTCGACCATTAAATACGCGTCAAAAGTCATATTCAAAGCCCCATCACTACCCAAAGTACGGCCCGTTGTGGCCAGTTTTGTTGTGCCGAACACTGCCTCCATAGCCACGACACCGCCGCCAAAGCCTAGCATTAGAAACCTTACGATACAAAGCCCTCAGAGCCTGTCGTCCGAACCGGACATCTCTACCCCTTCTAAAGGAAAGCATAGATACGAAACATCTTTAGGACAATTGACCCGAAAATTCATCGGTTTATTACAAAGCGCTTCAGACGGCGTAAGTCCCGCTCAGATCACACGTGACTGCGCGCACAGACACTGTTGTCCAACTGTTTTCACTCATTCGCGGTTATGCCCCGCAACCCGTTTTTGCTTCCGTCCCTCCCGTTCCCCAACAGATACTGAATTTGAACGAAGCGTCAAACGTACTGCAAGTCCAGAAGCGGCGGATCTACGACATAACGAACGTCTTAGAAGGCGTCGGCCTTTTGCACAAAACATCCAAAAACAATATCCAATGGAAAGGCGGGGCTATGAACGGAGGGCCCGAACCCTGTTCGTCGAGTGCGTTCCAGTCCGAGTCGGTGATCGCCCGCAAGATCCAGATGGAGATGGAGAACGAGAGCCTCGACGCCAAAGAACGCGAACTCAACGAACTGATCGAATTGGCGAACAACGAGTTAAGGGCCGCTCACGACAACCCCAACAACAAGAGGTTTGCGTTTGTCACCTATCGGGACATCCGTGGAATCAAAGAATTTTCAGACCAGACTGTGATAGCAATTAAAGCACCCTCTGAGACAAAACTCGAAGTCCCCGACCCTAGAGAGGTATGGCACGGCAGGGAGTGGCTCTTGTGCGCAGCGCACGTGCCCTTTGATTGCTGTTTAAACAGCCACTCATTTGAATCGTTTTCAATGTCTGCTTTCGATTGACAGAGCCTTCAAATATGGCTGAAGAGCGAGAGAGGAGAGATCGAAGTATACCTGTGCCCCGAAGACGACGGAACGACACTTAACTCTGATGACGGAAAGGGAGAATCGATTCACTCGGATCTGATGAGTACTAACGAAGACAATCAGGAAAACGACGAATCGAAAGGTTTGTCAGTCATTGCCATTCCATAGCCTATGCTTTTGTTGAATTGCTGATCACTGAGTGAAACGACGATTAACTCCTGTTCCGAATGGTTGTACAGCTGAGGAAACGGCCCTAAAGTTCGCGTTCATCTCCGAAGACGACGACTTGGGACCGATGGGAAGCAAAAGCTTTTTGATGCAAACGGAGGATCAGTTAAAACTCGCCAACGAAACCGCATTGACCTCATCCGACCCGACCTCCAATCTGCCATTTCTGCATTTGGAACCTCCGCTGTCCGAAGACGACTACAACTTCACGCTCGAGGAGAGCGAAGGCATCGCCGACCTCTTCGACGACGACTTCTCGCTCACGTGAACGCAGAGCCTAATTAAGTAATCAATTGTCGACAAACGCATCGCCAGTTTATTCCGTTTACGAACCGAATTCGCCGAATCGTCTTATCCTACAATCAAATGGATTATCAATTAATTTAATTATTTTTCGGGAATAAGACTTAAACCGCGAAACCGAACCGAACGGAACGTATATAATAAACGACTGATTTATTTACAGTTAGCTATGATATCACTGATACGTCAAATGAAGAGAAGTGAAGAGAAAACGGTTTTTATTGCAACAATTGTATCTAATTTTACGCTCATTAATACGTTTTACCCCATACTCACCGCTCACACACACCGGAGGCCTTCCCCCCATTACCCCTCTCCAGGGCCTCAGTTTTATTATTTTCTATACTATGTTATAAATTGTAATTTATTGAACATTTTTTGATTATTAATTAATTTATAAATACATTATCCGAAACACTAATGTATTTAAAGTTTTTTCGTTCACTTTTATCGATACCTTAAATGCCAATTGATTTGAATTACTCGAATCGATCGGAAACACACGAATACATTGCGATAATAGCAGTGCTTCGACTCAACCATTCAAACGCTTTAAACGTTTAAACGTTTGGATGAGAACAGCCGTAGAGAAGCCAAACATTAATTATTGTATTTTTAGTTAAATTGAACATTTTATTCCAAATTTGATATTCAAATCTGTTTTAATTAACTTTTTTTTTAATCAATTTGTCTCTTAAAGACTACCCTTTTTTAAAACTTATTTATTACAAAAATATTTAAATGATTTTTTGAATTGTTTTTATTTAAAAATTTCAACACTTTTTGCCGAATCGTTTCCGATTAAAGAGATGTTTCGCCAAAAAAGTTATTTCTCTTTTCATGTCTTTAATTGTATTTTTTTGTTAATTTAATTTACGACTAAATCAAATCGATTTGATTGAATCGTAATTTAAATTATTATTTTAGACGAAAACAAAAACATTTATTTCTCGAACAGCAGAACCGTATGAAAAATCAAATGAAAATTCAATTTATATGTGTTTCCAAACTTGTAGTTCGGAATCAAATCGAAAAGAAAATACTATTTGATTACAAAATTTGTCGACAATCGCGAACATTGAAACGATTCGAACAAATTTTTAAAATCTAAGTTATTATTGTACTAATTTAATCTATGAATTGAATTAAAATGAAATATTTTATTAATTCTTTATTCGATTTTATTGAATAACTTTTTTTTCTCCAAAATTAGTGTAAAATTTTAGCATTAATTTCGATATAATTCGAATACAATGTTTAGACAACTCATAGAGTTTACGGTTTATTTCAAAATGAGTTAAATTAAGAAATTTCTGATTTGATGTTTGTTTAGCGGAAGAAGTTGTGAACACAGCAGGCGTTGATCCACGAGCACCCGACTAAGTCCATGGCCGCTATACCGCCGGTCTTGAAGCAGCGGTAGATATTAGTCGGCGGCTTAAGCGCCACACATCGACCGGCGCGGCCTAACACGACACAGGCGTCCCTCTCCGACACCGGCTTTGTTGACGGCGGCAGTGGTTGTACGGGAGGAAGGTCTGGAGCCGTTGCGCTAGTGGTCGGTGCGGGAGGTGGCGCTTTGGTGGTTGGGTTGCAGTCAATGGTGATGAGTTTGTTTTTGTTCGAATTCCTCGACGCAATGACTGGTCCATTACAGTCAATGATAATCGGTTTAATCGGTGGCTTTGGGTTCGAATTTCTGGCCGCACTGGTAGGCGAATCCGGAATACTTGCGATATTCGGTTGCTTTCGCTGAGAAAACGCGAAATTGGGAAACGGCTCGACCTTCACGAAGAACGGCGGCTGTCTGTTCGGCGCCGGTTGTGGTTCGGGTCGTCTCATCGGTCTGACTATACCGCCCGTCGGGGAGAAGAATGTGTTTTCGAAGACGTGATTCTGATTACTGAGGACTGGATCGAGAGGATTGTGTTCTGACGTGAAGATGAGCGGCGGCTGCGGCTGTTGGTTCGGGTCAGTCGGGTCTATCACCACTGCAATGAGAAATACAATGTTTAAAGTTTTTGCAATGAAAAGCAATTTCACTATTTTACAGATATCGGCCAGAGATCCAGGTGCTGGTGTAGGACCTGGCATATGCACGCTATGTCGAGCATTGGTTTTAGTGAGTTTTGCATTCAATTCACTCAATACATCTACATTTTTCATCAATCTATAATTTGGAGAATCGATTGATGCGATTTGTTTATCGCAGTTAATTACACTGAATAAATTAATAATTAGTAATAGGTTTTTAAATGTCATTCTGATTTAAAATATATAAATTTGTGAATTAGTTTGAATGGAATAGAAATAAAACTCATTTTCGACTCGACCTCTGGCTTAGGAGAGTAGACGCGAGACTAACTGGACATTGACTCGACTGGACATCGAGTAGTGACTGAACTTTTAGTTCAATGACCCGAAGCCTCCAGAGAAGGCCTTAACCTTATTCTCCAAATCCCCGAATCTATTCTTCCTTATTATCACTTCCTTTTTTGCTACAATTTGTTTGTTTTTCTATTGACTTAATCTGCGATAAATACTTTGTATCAAAAGAATACTTATGTTTCCGAAACTTTCTCATCGCTTATCATCAAAAGCATCGCTCAGTTATCGAGACTTCTATGAATTATAGTAAATATGAATTACATATTTGGTTTTGATATTTATTTAAATACATTTTGTTTGTTATGTATTGATTGCGTTTCTCTTGTTTTAATTAATAGTAAGATTAGACGCAATACATACTTTTGATACCTTAATTGATTTTTTGATGTAATAAGTTATCTTTTATTAGTTTAGTAAATTTTATTAAGTAATATTTATTTTCAATAATTACACAATTTTATCATTACAATCGACTAATTTAAACAGTTAGTCTTAAATTATTTGTTTTAATGAAAGCTAAGATTAACATAAACATAGAATTTTGCCAAGTTTAAATAACATAGAACTTTAAAGAATTTTGTCTAAATAGTAATAGATTTGGACGAAGTTATCAATTGAATAGAATTAACGCAAAGTTTAAATAATTAAACAAATTCTCAATTAATTAAATAATTTTTGAGCAAATGATTAGATGAGTCGCGAATTCATGGAAACGGAGTACTAATCGCGTGAATCGAAACGAAATGAACTATCGGTTGAATCGGAGGTCATCGCCGCGAAGACGTCTGGCCAGTTGGATGTCCTTCGGCATAATCGTGACTCGTTTGCCGTGAATGGCGCACAGATTCGAGTCCTCAAACAGGTTGACCAGATAAGCCTCGGCCGCCTCCTGTAGGGCCAGAACGGCTGTGCTCTGGAAGCGGTACTGAGCGCCGTAGTGCAGATCCGAAGCGATCTCTCGGACGAGTCGCTGAAACGGCAGTTTCCGAATCAATAGTTCGGTTGACCTCTGATAGCGCTTGATATCCCGCAGCGCCGCCGCTCCGGGACGGTATCGATAGGGTTTGGGCGGTCGGCCAAAGGTGCCGCCGCCGGTGCTCTTGCGGGCGGTTGGCCTTCTCGGCGAATCGGTGTCAAACGTTCTTCGCAATGCCGACAATCCGACCGAAAACTAAAATCATATTAATTACTATAGAGAATAAGCATGTTACAATCATCAACAATACTTTGATGGAAGTCTGCGAGTTCTGTGAATACTGCGAATACTGCGGCCGACCGGCCGGAGTGGTTGACTTCCGCGCCGTTTGCTTTGACTTTCGCCGCTTTTGCGAACTCTGGCTCTCCTTCTGTCGATCGAATCAATTGTTTTTAATTTCCAAGAAATTTGTAATCGATTTACACAAAGATTTTAATTGTATTTCAAAATTAAATCCAAATTATGTTTAATAAGAGAAAAGTGTTTAGACTTGGATTCGAATGGCGTTTATCGCGCAATACCTCTCTCGGCTTCGGCGCAATCGGACGCTTCTTCGGGTTCCGACTCTTGCGCCGATTGCAGGTCCGGTGACTCTCAGACTGGTCTTTCGAGACATCACTGTCTGATCCGCTCATTATAACTGATCCCGAATTGCAATTTGAGTTTATTATGCACTGAAAGACGCAATCGATTCGTTCGAATGACTCAATCAATGCCTTAATTAGCGCTACAATTGAGTACAGCTTTCGATGCATTCGTCTAATGCTTTGCAATTAAATTCAATTTTTAAACACATTTCGTCTCAAAATTCAATTTTAATGTTTGACTCAATTATTTTGAAATACAAATGAAATACAAATTCAATCGAATTATTAAATAAATAATAAAATACTGTTTTGTAGTCAAGAAAATGGTATAAAATAAATATTCAATAAATAAAATGAAAGTTAGGCTAAGAGTAAAAAAACTGAAGAACTGGTCAACTAATTGGAAGAATACAACAAATAGTCGATAGAGTGGTTCGAATGGACGGTTGGTTTGGACTACTGGCCGAAGAAGTTGCGTATACAACAGGCCTGGATGAACGAGCATTGGCTGATGTCGGGCGCGAGGACACCGCCGTCTCGGATGCAGCTGAAGAAGTTGGGAATCGTAGTGCAGTGGCCCTTCCGGCCGAGGACTCCGCAGTGGCGGTGGTGCGAGACATGGGGCGGCTGTGGGTGCTGGTGCTGGTGATGGTGTTCCGGCACTTTGATTATCTCCACCTTCTCGTGAAGGACTTGGTTCGGCTTATTGACGACGAAGGCCGCGACGTTGTCGTGCGGTCTCTTGTGCTCCGGGCGCTTCTCGATCACAACTACCGGTGCGACAATATATTTAATTAAGCATGGCATTACATACAAGTGGTTATATCGACGCATTACTTATTTGCGGATTGTTGTGGTCGTTGGACCGAACGTCTTGGCTATTGGGCGCTACGGCCGGCTGCTCCACAACTGGCTGTTCGACGGCGGGCTGTCCGGGTGTCAACTGATTGGACACTTCCTGGCCGTAGACGACGGCAAAGAGAGCCAAAGCCAATACAATCTTCGCATACATTCTGATCAACAATTAGTTTGACTTTAAAACTGTGTAAAAAAGTTTTCTTCTATGATATGAATGAAAAAGTGAACTGATTTTGAAGAGCTCTGAACCACTGCTTTATATACTGCCTATCGGTTGCTCTAATCCTTCCCAATCTGTTAGTCATTTACTAAAGAGATTATCGTCTAATAGAGTGAACGGATCGAGTCGTGCGGATTAGGATTAGCTGAACGTATGCCCAAATCAATAGTCAAATGCGAAGTTCATTGCACTTTAAGGCTCACTGACTCAGTATCTCACTCTCACTGACCATTGACGTCGAGAAAAAGTTCAGCAAAAATGAACTTGGTAAATACCGGTACAAGTTTATGCGTAAAACTTTCCAAATCCTACATTTTATTTGCACAAACCTACCATGGTGCAATTGTCAAAGTTTTGCTGCACTAAAACATACAAAAGCTTATTGCAGTGCTTTTGTCCGCGATTTGCAAACAATCCCTTGTTTTCACTCAAAACAAGGATTTACTTTAACGCAAATACTGTTATTTCTCGAGTGAGTGAACCTTTAAGTCATTTCATGTGTTTATTTGCAAAATGTTGAATTAAAATTTTATTTCACCTAGATACAAATGCTGACGTTGTACGCATCTATAATTATGCCTTGCTAATTTACGTAATATGCAAAGAATTTACTGAATATTAAAAATTTTGGTTTAAAAATACATTAATAGGAAACAAAAAATATATAATTTATTTGTAACGATATTTGCGATTAGACTGTAATAATATTTCAAACATCACATGATTTTATCAAAAACTAATTGATTTACGAAAATCAGTCGCTTTTTGGTGAAAACTATAGCAGAAATCGCCCATAAATTCAATTAAATCGCAATTAAAGCCGAATTTGAGCCGAATTTCTGGTCATTAATGCCAAACAATTAGCTGACAATTTGTTGGGTTTGCGTCGAAAGCGTTGATTTGAATGGTATTTATGTTTTGTCTAAACATTTGGTTTTCGATGAATTGATTGAAAGCGTAAACGAGTGACGACTAGAGAGTGACGGCATTTCGCACCCATAGGACAACTATGAAGATGAGGACCGCTTTATGATCGGGTCGTTCCCGAAGGGCTTCGGCTATCCCGACGACGACACAGACATTCATTCGGGAGATGTCAACGACAGGGCTCTCACCGGAGAAGTCAAGCCAAGGATTCTCATTATGGGTTTGCGACGGTATGGCTGCCCCACACCGGACGCCAACGCCCGGCTGTTATGGGCTGTTGGGCCCTCTCTCGACCCACTCCTCATTTGTCTCACTCTCTCGTATAGGAGCGGAAAGTCTTCGATACAAAAAGTGGTTTTCCATAAGATGTCGCCGAATGAGACCCTCTTCCTCGAGAGCACCAACAAGATTGTCAAAGACGGTAATCATTGCCATTCAGAGCCATTAGTTCATTAGTAGTCTATACTCTCCGCTCTCCTAACCCCTAATTCCGAGAACTGCGACAATCCTCCCATTCCTTTCACTTCTATTCACATATGCGTCGGTCAAACCCTAAGGGAATCGATAAGTCAATCCATCCTTTGTTTGCGAGGAATGGTATGAAAAGGCTTTTAAAGAGTTTGTTAACCCCTTTAAAGGGAATTGAAGTGAATATACGATTTTAAACCCTTTTATTGAAATCCAATCAATAATTCCAATCAATTCAATCATTTTTAGTCTTATCTCGAAATCGGTATAATTTTTTAGTTTATTTATCAAAAACTATGCAATCATTAGATCTTTTAAATAGTTTAGAGTTTTATTGAAATTGGAGTCGAATTGTGATTATTTGGTATAAATTCAGAAATAATTACTTAAACGCGATTCTTATGGCCAGACATAAGCAACAGTTCGTTCGTGTCGTTCACAATATGGGACTTCCCGGGACAGATAGACTTCTTCGACTCGACCTTCGACTCGGAGAATATCTTCGGCGGTTGCGGTGCACTTGTCTTCGTTATCGACGCTCAGGTATCGCTCGAAGCGATCGATTCCTGTATTGGAATTCGGTTTCGAAGCCCTAATTGTGTTGAACCGAAACTGACTGGAAATTGCATTCTCACCGAAAGGACGACTACATGGAGGCGCTGTCGAAGCTGCACCACACGGTGAAGAAGGCCCATCAGGTGAACGCCGACATTAAGTTCGAAGTGTTCATACATAAGGTCGACGGCCTGTCCGACGACCACAAGATCGAGACGCAGCGGGACATCCATCAGAGGGCGAACGAGGACCTGATGGACAGCGGCGACGAGAATATTCTTCTCAGCTTTTACTTGACGTCGATCTACGATCACTCGATATTCGAAGCCTTTTCCAAAGTAGTCCAGAAGTTGATCCCTCAGTTGCCAACTCTCGAGAATCTACTCAACATTTTCATTACTGTATTGAATCGCTTTTAAACACATTCTTTATTCGTTGCAAAATTGCGATACATTTCCTGTCTGTCCACTCAATGCCAGAACTCGGGTATCGAAAAGGCGTTCCTATTCGATGTGGTGTCGAAGATCTACATCGCGACCGACTACTCGCCGGTAGACATGCAGTCATACGAGTTGTGCTGCGATATGATCGACGTCGTGATCGACATCTCGTGTATATACGGGTCAGTTGTTTCGAGTCACTCTCGCAATCGCCTATAGGTTCCCACGAAAACCTAACGTCCGGTTCTTTCGTCATTTGAAAGTGATTTTGTTTATAGTGTTCAGGAGGACGGGGAGGGCAGTACGTTCGACGGGAGCTCGTCGTCGACCATCAAGCTGAACTCGGGCACCGTGCTCTACCTGCGCGAAGTGAACAAATTCCTGGCACTCGTCTGCATCCTCCGCGAAGACAACTTCGACAAACAGGGACTCATTGACTACAACTTCCAGTGCTTCAGACAAGCGATTCAAGAGGTGTTTGAGATTAAGTTCAATAAACATAAACCACAGCAACAAATCATCAACAATTCGCTCGATTCCACGCATAGCAACGGCTACAGCGACCAGGTCCACTGACCACCCACCCACCTCTCCTCCTCTCAGCCCCCTCTTGCCCCCACTTACCACTAGTAATCAGTTTTGTTTTTATTGATTCGATTTTATTTGATTTGATTCGCTTTTTCTCCACTCGAATGCAAACTCTTTTTTCTCTCAATTATTGTTTTGCCGATTATTCTGTCGATAATCGACTCGAATTGTAAATTAATTTTTTGTTTTTAAAAATAATTTATTGAATCAAATAATTCGGTTACTTATATAACTAAAACCAAATAATGAATAAAATTAATTGATTTTATTTTGTAAAACATTTTTGATAGCAATCGCATATATTTTTGTATTCGTTTATTATTAGATTTTAAATTAGTTTACATTTTTTGAATTTAATTGAAATAAATATTTTATTTTTTGATTGCATTCAAACTAATCATGTATATTTAATGGGCGTTTTTTGAAATATCATCTGAATTATTAGTGCAATGTAACCTGATTACTATGGTGGATGGTTAAAATAGAAATACCGTATCCTCTGACTTAATATTGCCGCAATACTAAGTCAAATTCAGTGGATTTTGGGTTTTCGAAACTTTAGGCA
>JAQIXC010000746.1:0-20693 GCA_034697605.1 Metabelba pulverosa | reverse complement strand
TCTAATGTGTGAATACCTACAAAATAAAGCTCTAATCTGTCTGGCATATAAGTGTGAACTCCACTGTCGACTTCCATATGAACAAAAAGCAGTACTACAGGTATGGTTAAGTTTAGCAAGAATATAGAATAATACAGAGTAATTTAGATGATTGCAAGTTTGTATCAAGCAAATATAGCATTCAAGAAATGTTTTGCCATGATTAAACAAAAAAGAAAAAATTTTGTTGTTTTATTAGAAATGCTAATTTTGGTAATGCAAGTAATAAAGAAAATACTTCTTGGTATATTTAGCAAGAAGCTATATATTAAGTAAAAATTCAATTATATAATTCAACGTTATCTTTAAGGATTATCTTAACTCATTTGAGCTTATTATTTGTTATTTGACCAGTTTAAACCAAGATTATTAAATTTAATTTTCTAGCAAGATTAAATTTAAAGTTAAAGAGCATTTTTCAAGAACATATTCCGCTATAGAGTATACTGTATAGTATTAAGACTTATCTTTAAAAACTTCAATTAAGCTAAAAGCAACAACGTTCTCGTTTGACCTATTCTACCTTGATCGTTACAAATATTAATTAATCTAAAAAGCAGTCATTATAGTATTATCTTAAAATGTAACGGCACTACAGAAACAAAACAAAAACATGATAAATTTTCTATTTCACTAATGACAAGAGATTTGACTAAAATTTTTCGATTGCTAGTCATTAGCGCAACGACTGGAGGCAAACGTTCGATGTAATGACACATTAATTATAATTCAATTATTCAGTGTAAAAATTATCGTTGAATTAATAAATTCGCATTTCCCAATGATTTGAACCGTATTTTTCTTCCAATTAAACAAGATGCTTTTAACAAAAGTATTGTTTCGCACGGAATGTTTGCGAAAAATAAAATAATAATGAAATAAAATAAGTTTTAAAAAGCAAACATGTTCGCTTTTATTGTATTAGTGGATGTTAGAAAAACTTTCATCGCAATTTCTTCCCAGAAATTAATGTTTAATGAAATAGAAGTAAAAACAAAACTAAAACAGCTTGGCAAAAATCAATAAAAGCAAGGCGAAATATATCAGCTTAACTATATTTTAGCACACTATTTCGTAAATTGTATAGTTATAAATACACAAATGGCATGAAATTTACATTTACTTGTAATTTAAGCAAGTTGTTAAATTTTTTATCTTATATTTATAATATACATTAAAATTTATATTGCTATAAAAGTACATATTAAACCATATCTATCTAGTACTTTAATTTTTGCGAAAATTGTATAATGTCTAATTTAACATAAAATTTACTTTAAAAAATAGATTGAAAAAACTAAAAACTCATTTAGCTTGTAATTTAATTTAATATCTAATATAAAACGTGATTTCAGTTCAATAAATGATAATAACATGAATAAAAATTATTGAATTATTATACAGTATTTCACAGATATTTGATAAATAGATGAATCAATAAATCAATAAAAAAATATTTTCATTCTATTTTCGTACGTTTGGTAACAGACTTTCCGAGAAATTATTAATTAATCGCAAAATATTGTCTGTCTTTTTTGAATGAAAATGCTTGATGAAATATAATTTATTAAATTATACCGAATATCTAACAGGGGAAAAGTGTACAGTATAATTAAAACTACAGCAAACTTTTCATCAAGCTCGAATTCCATAAATAAGTTAAAGTAGTGTTGAATAAAATTGTAATTAATATAATAGAGTCAACAGTGTTATGCAACGAGAGAGTGGCGAAAAAGAAGAATTGTGCAGTGCACAATTCGAGCGCAAGCATAACTACGGCGAAAATAGAACTGTGTAACAGCGCAGTATCCGAGCGGCGAAAACGCGCTAAACAAATATCAATAGAAAATCTCGTCTATGAGACCCATACTGTGTCTCCGGAATCTCAAACCACACACTCGAGTCGCGCCACACAATTGATTCGGTGTATTGTTATCGGCGAAACGTGTTGGAGAGAAAAAACAATCTGTGTAGAATCTCGCAATAGAAACCCTTCAAAACAACATTTCGTAATTACGAATATTCACCTTTGTTAAAAGTTAACAACTCATTAGAGTATAAACTATTCAAATAATAGTTTACATAATAATAGAATTCTTAAACCAATACTAAATACGAAATTCTTGTACAGAATATCTCGAGAATTGTAAACAATTTTTTTGATTTGTGTGATAAGAATGATGTGAAGTGTTTGGGTAAACCGGATCGGAAACGCGACATCACGTCCGACCGACAGCCCCCGAAACTACTGGCGCACTAACGGCGAGCGTATGCGTGCGGTTGTCGGGCCCTGACATCGATTTCCGATTGTTCGCCGAATTTCTAACTCAATCAACGACTTCGTGAACGGCGTCGGACGGACGCGGCAACCGAGCGATGCCGTACTTCTACGTACACTCCGTGCGGGAGCGGCTGTGCAGCGCCGGCAGGTATTTATCAGAAATCAAACTCTTATCTAATAAAAAAAAACTAAAATTAAAACATTTCTACTGTACACTTTTATTCTCTCATTCTATTTATTTTATCTATAAATATACTTAATTAATTTATCTATTTTTACACTTTAATTCACGCATTTTATTTATTCTAACTGTTAATATACGCTTGATTATTTTATTTATTTCTAAATTTATATTGTTTTATTTTATTTATTCTACCAATAAATATGCTTGATCATTTGATCTATTTCTACACTTTGATTCTCGCATCGTATTTATTCTATTTAAATATATATATAAATATACGCGTGATTATTTTTTATATTACGCATTCTTTCGCAATCTGTTTTCTAAAATTTTTGTAATAAAATGAATTTTTATTTGTTTTTCGTTTTGTATTTTATTTGCATTCTTTCGGCCGATCTTTTCGCTGAGTTTTCTCGTATTAGTTGTCGTTTAGGATCTCAACGATTAATAGTGCCGTCGAATGGCTCTTACGGTTCGCCTGTTTTCTAGCCGTAGACCTAATGCGCGAAAATATTTTTCATTTTTCTACTTTTTTTTCTCATAATTTATTAATCGTGTGTTAAAGACATTAATTTGTTTTTTTGTGCTAGCTTGCTCCTTTTTTATTTATTAACACGTTTATCACATCAAATTAATTTTTATTTTCATATATAAATCATGGTTTACAACGCAAATTTTGAGCAGGGAGTTTTGCTTGTTATTTGCGCAGTGATAGTTATTTTTAAATGAACATGTTAATTAAGCTAATTTAAGTTAGTTAGTTTAATAACACTTAAAAGAATAATTTATCCGTTTTTGATGTGTAAACTCAATACGATTGCTAACGTTTCGTATGTTTTTACGGCTTTAATATGATTTTGCAAAGTAATAAAAATCGAGTAATGAATAATCTAGTTGCTTTAAATCGAATTACATTGCTGAAATCGCCTAAATTCGAGCTAAAATTTAATCAAATTAATTGTTTTGAGATAAGAAAAAGTAAAAATAGAATGTTTACTCCGAAATGCTTTTTTATACTTGCCAATCCGACCAAACGCTATCAGCGCAAAACTATACAGTCTAATGTGCGAAAACATCTTTTGCATTATTAATGATTAATTATTTTCTCAACCGAAGAGATATTTTTTACTTCAAAAGGATTTTTGTGCAACTCTTTTCAGCATGCACTTTATTCTATATAAAAACACAGAATCTGATTATACTGTGTAGAGTATACCGCGCGAATAGCAATGGATAACGTCGTATGCATGTTAAAATCAGGCAAACGCCTATGTCTCGTTTTTATTACTGAAAATATGCAAGCTGATCGCTCTCTTTTTTGAAAACTTATATAAGCTTCGAAATTTAATTTCTTTTTACATGTTTAATTTGTCTTACTTGAATATTATATTCATTTATTGATTTTTATACATCATATTCGTAAAAGAAAATAATAAGTCTCTAAAAAGTTTTTAATTAAATTTTAAATATTTTTTGTCAAAACGTGTAATAAAAATATTTTTATTTCATTTTTTGTGTTACGACTGGTTGTGTCAGTTGTTAATAATTTAGTGAATGCTTTCGACGTAAAGCAAACGCCCGACTCTTGTATCGCATTAAATGCTGATTTCATATATAAGTAACATGTTTAAAACGAAGATACAATTCAAAATACTCTTCAAAATACAATTTTTATTATTAAACACTAAAAAAACTGGTCTTTAGTTTAATATATTTATTAATATAAAAATTTAAACTTTTTTTCTAAAATCTATTTCAGTTTAACTACATCTCTCTCTCTCTCTCTCTCTCTCTCTCTCTCTTTTTTTTTTTTTTTTTCTCTCTCTCTCTCTCTCTCTCTCTCTCTCTCTCTCTCTCTCTCTCTCTCTCTCTACTCCCTCTCCTATCACTTATTTTATACTCGAATTCATTTTATTATTTTTTTGCATTGTATTAATGTCTCAACATTCTATACAGTATAAAACAAATTCCTTATTTTGCAATTATTTTCAATATTAAATATTTCTTGTCTCATTTGATATTTAATATTAAGAAATATTTCTGTTCACACAGCTTAATTTAATTTTTGCAATTTTATTCAGATTTATATTTTCGTAAAAATAGAAAGAATTGATGAAATTCTTGACTCGATTTTCATTTCACTCGAAAATCTGACGCAAAAAAAAACAATAATTAATTTTAATCAAAAAATTTCAGTAAAATTTTTAAATGAAAAATACGGACACGAGTATCAAAAACGAAAAATAGAAATTCAAACATGTTATAAATCCAAAAATAAATACATAGAGCAAAAATAATGCTATCAATCAAAAACTTTTATGATATTTGAAAAATAAAAGGAATTTTTTAGATTAAAGAAAAATACAGTTTATTTCGCGTCTGCTATACGAGTGATAAACAATAAAAACGTCGAAAAGCGAGCGAAACGGAACGCATTGAACGACTTATTAGCGATAATCCAATTAAATTATTCCGGCGCACAAAGTACCAAGTAGTTTTGAACAATCAGCGAGAGCCGATAATCGACTTAATTAAACAAGGAGCGCGAGCGAGATAAAAACTTGCATCCTAGCGCTATTCACGAAATTCTCGGCACAATTAACCAAGAAGCAAAGTTAGGCAGAAGGATTGTGAATAATGAATGAATGCATTCTCGGAGTCAATCGAGAGAATCGGGGCTTTGATTTGGGATTTGATTTTAACAATACATTTATTGCAAACAAATTCCAAATATAGTGTACAGTATATTCGGTTTGGATTTCTTCACTTCATTATTGGTTATAAGACATCGCTAGCGCTGACACATGAGATGCGAGTCTCAGATGTGGGCGAATGGGAGAGAGAGAGAGAGAGAGAGAGAGAGAGAGAGAGAGAGAGAGAGAGAGAGAGAGAGAGTTGCCGAGAGACTGCACTTATAAATCGAGACAAGAATCGGCAGCGAATTCTGCTATAGAATAGACTTTACTGTATGTGTAGTCGCGTATCGAGAGAGCAATCGATGTTAAGTCGTTGTTCTGTAGCTGTAATTCCGATCATATAATTCATAGCCTTATAGATCGTATACATCGCTCGCAAATCAAAACGAAATGTTTCACTCGATTTGTTTGTTTCACTCGCGGATCACAAACAGACAATTTCGAGATACGATTCCGTCGAGTCTTGATTCGTAGCGAATGGGAAGCGAGTGGTTGTCAGAGACTTAAAAAAATACAAATTTCTTATGTATTTAGTTCTTAAATGCATTTTGGGTTTAGCTTCTCGTTTTCGGAATAGCGTTCTCTCTCTCCTAACCCTCTCCCAACTCTTTCCCAACTCTTTCCTAACTCTCTCCTAACTCTCTCCTAACTCTCTCCCAACTCTCTCTTAACTAACTCTCAAGTCTCTCTCTCTCTCTCTCTCTCTCTCTCTCTCTCTCTCTCTCTCTCTCTCCCTCTCTCTCTCCCTCCCTCCCTCCCTCCCCCCTCCCTGACATTAGGGCATAGAAAGCAAATAATAAGTTATTATTGAAATCCCATTTGGTTTTCGCGAACCTATTTTGTCGGATCAAAGACGAGATTTCTTTCGCTATATTTTACTTTATTTTACTATTTTTTTATTATTTTATTTTATTCTCTTGTTTTGAGTCGTCTTTTCATTTTATTCGCGAATTTTTTTCTTTTGTTTTTCGTTTTAAATGAAAAGCTTTTTACGAATTCCGACGATGATATTGACCCAAAAGAGAAACGCTTTCTTACAGTGTATTAAAGATCTTTTTCGGTATTTGCAGTGAATTTTTCTCTTTGCATAAGAAATTTAAAATAAATCAATATTTGGTTAGTTTTTTCGACAAATATTGGAATAAAATTGCTGTTAAAATGTATTTTTAAACTAAACTAGCAATATATTTGATTAAAAAGATGGTTTGTAGCTTGTAGAAATTTTGACTTATATTAGATTCAAATATTAGTTTGATATTTATTTTATCTTTAATTAGAAAATATAGTTTTTATGAATTTTGTTTCAAACAAATATACTTTGTATTTAACATTTGACATTTACATTTTTAAACAATGTTTGTTTAAAATAAAATTAATATGCAGTTAATCTGTTTGCGTACTTTAAATATTTACATTTTTGCTAAGCTTATTGCAAAATGTAGCAAGACGCATTTTAAACGTCTACTGGATAATTAAATGCAATTTTTGCCGAATAATTAATTGCAAAACATAATAGTTTACTAACATTTATGCATAGTATAGATTAAAATTTTAAACTTTTTAATTTAAACCATCATTTATTTGTGGTATTAAAATAAACGTATTAATAAAAATTTTTAATTAATTGAAAAGTTTATACATTACAATAGTAATTATAAATAAAACTTTATTTTTCACTTTACAGATGTAAAATTTTTGACAATTAAAATAATGAAAATTATCATAGATTACTGTTAATTAAGTGTATTGCTGTATTTCTCCCATTTTGTAACAATCGAGATTTATAAGTTGCAAAATTATTAGTGATTTTATGTCACATTGTTAAACGATGTTATTAATAAAAACAAGTTTAATCTTCAAGCATTTTTCTAATGTTGTTAAGTCAATAGCTGTCGTCGACACTTATGTTAGAAAATGTATCTGTGTAATCAATTTTATGTGTTTTGTGAACATACAAAACATTTTTTATTAGTTATAGTTTTAGTTTTTAAAAGTTAGATTATTAAAAATTAATTTTAAATATTGTATTTGAGTTAAAACATCTTGTTGGCATTTAAAATAGTATACTGTATATTTAAAATCATACTTGTGTAATTGATTTTAAAAATTTTAAAATTGTGCAAATCTAATAATGTTTTGTTGTTTGTCACTTAAATTAACAAGTAAGAAAAGTAAACTTACACTGACTTGACAATTTATATGAAAAAACAGAACCACTTTAACAAAATCAAATAAATAAGTAGTGCAAAAAATGTAATGTTTACTTTTATAGAATTGCTAAACTTAATATTGTTAAAAGTTTTTTATTAGTTTAGACATCAAATAAAACGAAATGAGTTAGATACAAATTAAGTTTCAAAAGTCAAATTAAAACCCATTGTTTCAAAAATGTTTATAGATTAAATTTAATGGTAGAAATTGTCATAAAAGCAGATTTGCTCATTAAATTTAACCATTCAATTTATACTTTTAAAAATTTTAAACAATTAATACTTAAAAGAATACATTTATTAAATTATTACAATCAGCAATTTTATTAATATTTGAAAATGTAACATTTAATATTAAATATTACGCAACAAAAAATTATTTAAGATTAAATGTTATCAGTTAAAACAAGTTTAAATTACTAATTTATATCTTAAAAATACTTTTTTTTATTACTAAGAGCTTTTTCGAAAGACTTAGAAGTTTTGTTATCAAACATACTGTTTAATATGTAATTTTTTTAAAATGATAAAGTTGAACATTTAATGCAAAATACTATTTTAAAATAAGATTGTAGGATTTAATTTAGTTTAATATATTAAAATTTGACGTAAATTATATCGATTTTAACGGTATTTGTGCGTTTAAATAGCTATGAAGTATTAAAACAATTTTTTTGTCAAAAATAAAATTAAATATTAATGACATAAATATTAAAACTGAACATTAGATTTGAATTATTATTAAATTCAAATCCCATTTCGCGTTTTCGCTTCTTATCGACGAAATAGTCGAATGAACGGTCGCTCGAGATTTGCGAAACTAAATAATAAATGAATTAAATCGAATGTACGGCCGAAAAAATAGGCATGCACATTTAATGGCGAATATTTTGCGAGTTTATAATCAAATTTTCAAATGCATTTGCATATATTTGTGAAAAAATCAATTATTGAATTAAATACACTATTCTATTGTTTAAAACCCATTATTATTTTTGGTAAAAACAGACATGGTAAAATTATATCAACACATTAAAACATAATGTAAAAAAAATTAAGCATCATTATTTCTTATTTTTATTAAATCACAAATAAAAATGCTGTTATTACAAAAAAAATGTACAGTATAAGTATAAGGAGTACAGTATACAGGAAAAAATAATAAATATGCAAGTTAGTAAATAATTCAGCATAAAAAACAAAAATAGTCTAAACATTTTCGGCGTAAAAAACGCATTACAGTAATTGCATTAATAGCGATAATAGGGTTTAATCCGTTATTAACTTTATTTTTCTACGCGTAATGTTTGACATACTGTACAGTATATTCAGCGGATTTTAGTATATTTTTTATATGAAATAATCGATTTAAGGCTTAAACAAAATTATCGCAAATTCTACACAAAACTATCGGCCGACACAACACAGAACCGGAATATTCTTTTGACTTTAAGTATTGATTTTTAACGCAAATAATAATAATAATAATTAAAATACTTTTTCAAATCGTTTGTTTGCTTTTCGCGATAGTCTTTGAATGAAATGTTAAAATACAAAACTAAAATGCCATGTAAATATTATATGATTAACTTGATTAGAATTTTGTCAAGTTTGGCAAAAATACACTTAATTTCCACGTGCCGTCGGAACTTATTTGTGGAAATTATTTACATAGATTAATTAAATAAAACTTATTTTGATATACGAATGTTTTTGTTCATTGTACATTGTCGCAATTTTTAGAAATATCAGCAAAACTTTGTGATAAACTCGGCCTTCAATTAGGTTTAGAATTATTATTCAAAAATGCGATTATTTTCAAAAATATAATGTAATTAATATTCAAAAAACAAAATTTTTATGACTAGTAAAAGTGGCAAAATATGTAAATATATGCAGAATTTTAATTCGAATTTGCTAAAAGCATTACATAGTATAAACTAAATTCTCTGTTTTTGAGATTTGCTCATAGAAACTTGATAGATATGTTGATAATTAGCACCTAATTAGTAGCCAGCTGCATTAATAGTTATAATTACTTTGACTTTTACAAGCGCTCTGTTAATATAATATTACAAAATTAGCAAAACTTAAAGTGCATTTCATAAATTTATAATTGCAAAACTTACTCAGTTTTTAAAAGCTCTATACTAATTAGCAAAAACACTTTTAAAATAACCAAGATATAATCCCAAATGTACACAATTCTTAAAAATTATGTTAAATTTTAAGTATGTACTAATTAAAATGTATCAAGCTTTTTTAAAGTAACATATTTTAAAATTTTAATAAGAAGTTTATATAATTTGAATAAATTAATGCATTTCAACACACGAGCATGCTTAATTACTACGCAATTAAAAACTTTAAGCTAATCTAGGCAAGCACTAGATTTTACATTTTAAAAAACAATTTGCATATAAATTAGCTGTAAATTAGTATAAATTTCTGAGCAGTTAAAAGCAAATTAAAATTTTAATCTTGGCAATAAACTAGCCGAAGTAATAAAAAAAAGTTTAGCAAGCATAAAATATTAATTTTGCGCATTTAATCGCCAGTCCTGTCAACACGTTGTTTAAGTGATCTGGATAAATATTGACACTGGTTACTTCGGTAATTGTCGACGGCGCCGTTTTAATAAATCTTTCATGCTTAATCTAGAGAACAAATAGCCATGGTAATAATTTAGCGGCAAATTGCAGTCATTTTTTATGCTATAATTTGTTGAATTGTTAGACAATTCCGACGATTACTTTATATATGAAGTGAGAAATCAATAGAAATGCCAAATAAGACGACATTTTTGGGTGAAATTATTGGTAGAGTTCTATGCCTTCACATCGAATATCTGCACATTTTTATATACAGTGTAAAAGACAATTATATTCTATATAAAGCTTTCGATAAAACCCATTATCATCTGCTGAGTACTGGGCGTTAAGCCGTTGATTGCGTCAGTATTGCCTAATTTCTATTTGCTCTACTTATTTGCCCATGCTTGTTTGCTTTATTCTATAAATATATTTTATGTTTAAAAATTAAATTAATAAAACATTTAATTAGATTAACGTTTTTTTCGCGTATAAGTCAAACATTTAATTAAAATCATACGTAAAAACATTTATTTACTCAACGTTGATTATACTGTACTGTATAAACTACGGAATAAGCAACTGCATAAAATAAAACATTGTATTTGCATAATTAAAATAAACATGGTAAGTTAAATAAAAGAGTGCAGGAATGAAACATGGTAGGAAAAGAATAAAAAAATTTAATTATAATAAAATTATTAAACTTATTTTTATAATAAATATGATATTGCTTTACAAACAACATAGTTAGATAAAGAAAATGGTATTGTATCATGTATCGTGTTGCAACTTGCATATAAATTATGCAATATAAGCAAGATAATAATTTATGCGACATTTGTAAGATTAAGACAAATACTCGTGTCTAACATGTAGTAACACTACACCAGAAAATAGATGACAATTGCTGTCAAACATTCGAGACGTTAATGATTTTTCGAGACGAGACAAGCGATGCCTTCTTCGCACACTTTTAACGTTGTTATGCACTCGCCGTTCGGCCCAATCGCAAAATGATGAACAAAACAACAAGCAACTTTTTCGATTTATCTATTATTTCTCCTCACTATTGACTACAACTGACAGAACAATAGTACATAGTATAAATCTAATACCAAACATGATGTGCAGCGCACAATTGGCCCTCGCACACACTTATATTTTCTAAAGAGCGCGTAAAAACAATCTTGCCAAATTGGTTTTTTGCTCAATTTGTACAACAAATTCCTGAAATCATAAGACACAATACGTTCGGCTATTGTCGTCTGAATTGATTGCTCATTATATGTCGATTTCGTGTTATTCCGTATTATTCTGCAATACTCTTTGTTATTCTGTTTTGTATTGTTTTTGTTTTCCAACAGAATATTCTCGAAAATATCAAATTGAAAATTAAGCGACACATACACACTGTAGCGTATGTTTGTTTGTCTGTGTAATTAATTGTATGCTTGATAAATTCGCGGCTTTATTCCATCTCTAACAAATTTCAATTCAGCCCATTTATTCCGCACAGCATATTGTGCAGAATATACTGTATATATTACAAACACACGAATGGAATTAAAACCGAAATAATTGAATTGCGTTTTTGTGTCTCTCGTCTCGTCTATATCTGTCGCTAACGGTTTTGTACACTACATGAAATCCAATTCAATGTATAGAATAGATAGCGTAGAATGGTGCAGGGTAGAAAAAACAAAACACGAATTGAGTCCAAAAAGCAAATCAATTTCTTACGGTTCTCAACCGATTTTTTACATAGCATTTAAAGTCGATATAAATTCTCTATAATGACAGCACTATTTAAAGACCGCATCCGTTCAATGCGATTCTCTATCGAAATGTTTAGAAAAAAAAAACTTTTTCTGCCTCTTATTTATCAATGTGTCTTTTTCTCTAGCCAGCAAAAAGACCTTTAGCTTGCTTAAATCACAAAGCTCGTGATTAAAGTCGCTGCTATTTGATGCGCAAGCGTATATTGCTTGTTTAATTAAATAACAAATTTTACAATATGCTAAAAAATAATATTGTATAATTGCTAATTAATGGTTTAATTATTAGTTTTATTATGCTATTTTATACATTAATAAGCTTATATGTTGCAATTATCCAGGTTGCTTTTTTGGAAAAATAAAATATTTTTGTTTTGGATTTCAGGAATCAAGTTATTATTTTGCTTTTGTTTTTCGCATAAATTTTCATAATTTGCTGGAATTTGAATTTTTTAATCCTAAGTAGAAATGCATTAAAATTTATTAAAAACATTATTATGTATTCAGACGTTAAAAACAAAAACAGAAAAACAGGATTTTAGTCAAGAATAAAAAATTTTGCAGTTTTACACAGAATGATTTATATTCTATTTATCCCGAAAGGAATCGCAGTTATAGTCCAATTTAATGCTCATTAAATTAGGCTTTGATTTTTCTAGGGATTAATCAGTGTATTTCAAAAAACAACTGTGCAAAATATTCATCAAAACAAAAAATCAAAGCGAAAAACTAAAGCAGAATAAAAGTAAAACTAAAACGAAAAACTAAAATCTTAATTAACGAGAACTCCAATTAAGATAATGAAAGCGAAAGAGAAAATAAAACGTTAAGAGAATTGCAAAACAAAAACTAAGAGCAGAGAAAAAGAGTCGAAATAAGACTTTTAAGTAATAAAAGATTTCTTGTTAGCTTTGGCAGCGATTTAACGCTGAAATACGTTTGCAAAAAGAATCCGAACTAATGATTGCGGAATTCAGGGAAAAACAACACCTATTCCCGTCGATAAATAAGACTTACTATAGTATAACTATACAGTCTACTTTCACAGCGCAGTATTTCTCCATCTCTGTATTCATGGCATTAATCCCGGGATTAATGCAGTTTTTTTAAAGTCAAAAAATGTACCATGCATATAAATAAACTCGAGTTAAAAAAATCAATAATAGAAATACTTAAACAATAACTGAAATCCGATTTTTCACTTATTATTAAAATATAGAATAAATTAAAATCAAATCCAATATTGTTTTGAGTGTTTGGTTGTGTGTGTGTTATGCGTTAAGCATGTTTCGAGTCGCTGCATATTACACTGTATATTTTTTCGAGTTTTTAAATTTTCAATATTTTTTGTTTTCGACGAACATCTGTTATTCTCGTGACAGAAGATGAAGTTTTGCGCTTGGTAGTTTTTTCGGCATATTTTCACTTAAGGCGTTTGAATTGGTTTTTTGGGCTAAATCTGAAATATATGATTGACTATCCGTTCGCTCGCGAAGTCAATAAAATTGCGAAGTTTTCAAATAAAATGCGCAAATGATCAAGCATAAATCGAATTTGCTCACATAGCTGATAGCGATACAATTACCTGGCAAATATTTATACGCCAAACAATTTTACGACCAATAACGGCGATTTTTTTAAACATGATAAATATTGCGATTAAATTAATATACAAATATTTATCATATTAATAGACAAATATTATAAGTTATATAATATATTATAATAAGTAAATTTATTTATAAATTAATCATGCTTAACACCAAATTATCCAAGTTAACATTTTAGTCAGCAAATATAAATTTAAATCAAAATCTTATACTGGTACTAAATAGCTAACTAAGCTTAATTGCTTAAAATAAAACCAAGACGTAAAAACTAACTTGCCACGTTTTATTGCAACACATGATTCGTATTCAAGTAAATAAAGCAATTTTTCTCTTCGATTAACACTTAATGAAAAAAAATCTAAAACCAAAATCAAAATCGAGTCAATATATAAGTCGAGTAATAGTGAAGTTGACATCAATTGTAAATATACTGTATTTCTCGCTGTTTAGCAAACAGTCGAAAAGCAAATAAAAAAAATAAAGTTAAGTACCGCTACTCCACACTTAAATTAAACAAGTTGTATAAAAGAAATAGTAAGCTAGCTTTTCGTTCAGAAATGTTTTTGATTTTGTTAAAATTTTCAACATATAAATTTATTTTTAATATGCTTAATACAAATAAGTTACAATTAAATTAATTATAAATGTTTTTGTTTATGTCTTTAATATGTACATTTTAGATTTAATTTAACAATAGCCAGTGTATGTAATTTTTAGCAATATAATAATGCAATTTAACATGATAATTTAATATAAATAATAGAAAACAAAAATTTACTAACACAAGGCAAAACTAAAACTACTTGCTAATTTTATTTATATTTGTTTAGTATTCCATTAATACAATAATTTTAGATTAGATTTTCTGATTATAATATCTGATTTTAATTATCTAAATGACATATAAATAGTTATTAAATGCAAAAATATTCCGATTATTTCACTCCTAATTGAATGACCAGGAAATGCAACAAAAATATAATTAATTTTTAATGCAATCATTAATCATTTGATCTAGGCACAATTGATATAGCCTATTGTACACTGTACAATGCTTAAGCAAAAATGAATAATGAATTCTATTTTATTTTGAAATTATAATTTTGAACAGATTTTTGTATAAAAAGTTTTATGTCTCAGGAGAGAGAGAGAGAGAGAGAGAGAGAGAGAGAGAGAGAGAGAGAGAGAGAGAGAGAGACGAGAGGGTTGTCGAGAGAATTGAATTGAATTTAAAAGAAATTTCGATTATTTCTCATATTTAATGATAAACGCAATTAAATTCCAAATTTAATGCAAATCTAATTCGCATTTTTGAATAATTTGCATATTTTCCCCAATAATACTCGATTCTAATTATAATTTAGATTTCCTTAGAGTTTTTATCATGTTCATTATGCAAAACTTTGTTTTTCCATTAAATATTTGTGAATTTTATTTAGCTTTTATTTTATTTTATGAAACAATTTGATGAAAAATACCATGCAGCGGAAGTAATATAAATTCTATCATGTTGATTATTGTTTGAATGTCAATATAAAAATTTTCAATTATATTTTTATGCGTAAAAGTAATTTTAAAAACATGTAATTATATTTAGTATATTATGTAATATTTATTGCGTAACAATCACCAATTCTCAGTGTACAGTAGTTACGGTAATATATTATACATTATAAAATATGGAAAATAATTTATATCTTGTTATAAAATTCAATAGTGAGGATATTATTGATTTGAATGATTGATACATCGAAACATTGATTTGAAATTTGCATTTATCTCGCAATTGGTTTAGACTTCCGCAGATGTATTGCAATCACACGGCTCTGACGCGAACTTTTCACAACAAAAACGAGTTCTCCGACAAAGAAATGGCGGATCTATTCCTTCAGCAGAAGATCGACGCCATTATCTACATTATAGTGAGTGGTCACGCACGAGGCAATCAGTTTTAAACTAGCTACAAGCACGGCACACAAATGCGCACATTAATTTTATATATCAAGCACATATTTTAAGTTCAAGACACACACCCAAACAAGAAATTTATTTTAATATATTTATACTTTGCAATTGACATAAATTTTAAGTTTTTATGTAAATTTTAAAGATTGCTCGTGGTATTGTTTGAAATTCTGTCATTCTTGGAAATAACAGCTAAGGGATTTTGAAAAATCATGCACAATTTTTAAAATACTGTATATAGATTTTAAAAATATATTTTAAAATAAGTAAGTGTACATTAATAAATACATATTTTACGCACAAGTTATTCTGTTTTCTATTCTGTATGATTCTGTATAATTTACAAATTAATTTACGCATTCTATTTTACAGATTGTGTTGATCTTTTACGCCGTGATTATAACCATTGTATTGGTGACCAATTGCCACCGATTTCGCGACGAGAGGTTCGAGTTTAAGATTCCCCGACGGAAGGAGATTCTGGTCAACAGCGACAGTAGTTTACGAATTCTCGATCCGAGTAAAGACGTCGCGAACTACGCGTCGATTACCGACGAGACGACAAATGTTTAGAGTTAATTACAAACAGGATGAAATCTATCTGTTAAAACTTTTAAATAAATATATCAAGTTGTATACACTCCACACAAAAAACAAGTTTTATTTTAATTAATAGCAGGATTGTTTTGATTACTTTACATACACCGTTTAATAGTAATTTATTTTTATTTGTTTATTTTTAAAAAATTTATATTTTTAATATACTTTTAAACAAGTTTATTTAAATTAATAAAATTGTTTTAATGTAATATTACTTTTAAAAATTTGTTTAAAAATAAGACTGTAATTTAAAAATAATATCAGATTTTATTTTAAATGTTTATACAGTATAATATTTGTAAAAATACAATGTGAGAGTATTCAAAATCTTTTATAAATTCTGTAATTAACTAATATTAACGTTAATTGTACCATTGTAATATTGATATTAAAACTATATTTAAACATTATCACATCAAACTTAATATAATGTATACACACAACTGCTAAATGTACCATATCCAAACAACTGGATAGTTGTGCAAACATGCTATTCTGATACGGAAACCCTGCTAAACTACCTTGCAACTAATATTTTTACGCTACATTATAATCGCACAGGTAGTGGATCGGCAGTGCTAGAAAAATAAATATGTTAATTCATGTCAATTTAGCCAGATTATACCCTCGGTGCCAATAGGCCAGTTAGTTTATAGTTAAGCCAGCTAAAGTTAGTAATTAAATTAGCACTATTTTTTATTGAGATAATAATTCGTTTTTGTTTATTGCCAATTATCTCTCCTTTTATTTGTTTGTCGGCAATCAATGCCTTCTCTAACGGCGTCTTCAATGGCGTTAGAGTTCATTCGCCGTCTCTTTGGGCATACGATTAGTCCGCAGTTTGACTGTACGGCTCATTGCGTCGATGTCTCACCGATTTCAATATCATGAACATTTTTTGACGATTCTCGGGACAGCTATAAATAAGTTTCAAAAACTTTCGAAATAAATAATATTGTCGGCCATTCACTCGACTTTTATTCTTTAAGCCCAAATATGACCAACGGATCAATTTTTATACTTGTTATAAATTAATATAAATTTTGTTTCTATAAATAAATCTTAAATTAACTCAAAATAATATCAAAAATAAATACAATTTGTTTTTCCAATTAATTCGTAATTAATTTTTTTTTTGTTAATTTATTATTATAAACGAAATTGATTTAAACAATAACTCATTTAATGCTGTATAAAATAATATAAAGCTCTATATTTAAGCAATCAATAATAATAATATTTTGTTTATTAATATTTACATGCGATTAACAAATTTGAATCAATTTTATGCCAAATAATATAAAGCATGATATAAATATTTTGTTTGATTTATTCCATTTGTAAAAATACAAACATTGTATTTGTCGTAAATAAATGGGTTATATATTGAGGGATCAGTCGGTTTACGCATCTCTGCATTAATACAATAATTCGCTAAACACTGAATGCGAATGAAGAGCAGAAATGATTTATTGCCAAAAAGTTTTATCCGAATCTGAATATGAGTGAATACATATGAAAAATTAAACTGTATAATTTTCCCGACTGATTATAGATTTTATCTATTCACTAGCGCCCACATTACAAATATACAAATATCCATTTCTGCTCGAATGAAATAAAATGTATGTTTAGCAAGTAAAATATTGAAATTAATTATTTAGACAATAGCATAATACTTTTATTTTTGAAACTATATTGTTATTTATTGATAGAAAGCTTTTATATCATGTATAAAACGCTGAATCAGGCGAAAAACAAAAAGGAGAGGAAACTTTTTAGACAAAAATATGAATTAAATCCTTCTTGCTAGAATTTGATCGAATTCTTTATTCAATTATCGATTTTCAATAACTGTAAAGAATCCGACGACAAGTTTTACAATAGGTTTCGGTTAAAAATATACAGTGTAGATCGTGAAAAGGGCAAATATATACATGCGAGTCGCGAAATGAACTAGTCGATAATGTGGTTGACGGTGTAATTTATTACTTTAGCATGCGCTTGATTAAGCACCATATTTCGCTCATTTACGCTTATTTGCACCGAGAATGCCATTCAAAAATTATTATTTCTAAAAATACACTATCAACTTCAATTAACAAACAATCAGCTTAATTTTTGATATGTATAAATATTAATTCGAGACAAATAAATTTTTATTAATGACTGTTTAAACACAAAATGTTTTATTGTTATATAAATTAAAGTTTACATGTAACATTTTGTTTGTATTTTTAGTATAATTAATATAATTAACTTTTGCCTGATAGATTTTACATACATTAGTAGAAATGTTTAATCATTAAACAAGTTGTTTCTGCATGTTTTCGCCTCTAAAATGTAGCATGCAGATATTTTTCACACGACACTGTAAGCAAGAAACAAAAAGACGAGTAGTGATCGAAGTTTGGCGAATATTTACGACGTTTTTGCAATGCATAAAAACGCCAATAAACTCGGCTATACTTTAATGGCATTTATTTTTGCAAAAATAAGCAAAAAATAACATAATTTCTGATTCTATTCGACAGAAGCGGCGGAAAAATAGATTATACGATTCGACGCGCGATTATACTGTGTAGACGGCATTCAATTTTAATGTTTTCGAAACTGTAAATGGTGCAGTGTAGATCGCGAACTTTGGCCATCATTTCTCGTATATATGGCGATTATTTATTTTTGTTTTTTTTTGTTGCGTCTGTTTCGGCCAAATATACAATAATTTTCGTTCGTCTGCAGCGATAAAAGTGCTGTCATTTCGACATTTCGTTTGTCAATACGTTATGTCGCGAACGCATCGCTAGTTTGCTATTAAACGGCTCTTTCGGTTACTAACAAAAGGTGTCAAATAATTGTCGCCATTCGCACACATCCTCTACAATGTATATTACTTAAGGTCTTCGTATCGATCCATCAATTGATCATTACACTAATGCGCTTGTTAGTTTACCAAGACTATTTCGTTTTTATTGTCATACATTTCAAATTGACTCATATCAAACTAAAAGTTATTGTCAAAAGTAATCTGCTTATTGAAAAAAATACATGTGCAATATTTTTTAACATGCTGTATTTGTTGAATTAGTTAAACTTAGCATGAGCAATTAAGTTTAATATTACAATTTATTAAAACATTATAAAAATTACTACTTAACTTACTACTTTAATTATTATACTACTTAAATTCAACTTAAATTTAATTACTACAGGTTAATTTTACTTTAAACTTACTTTGCATTGTATAAAGCAAGTTTCTGTGTGCGGGTTAAATTTGAATTAAAAATTATACAGTATATTTTTGCTATCCGGCCAATAGAGGTCATTAGTGCTCCGAACCGATAAGCAAACACACGTTACGATTGCTAACAGCGTATATATTTACTTCTCGACAATCACTTATTTTAACAAGTATTAATTGGCAATCGATATCAAATAAATAATTATAAATATAAAATAAATATAAAAACCACTACATGTAAAATTGAAATAAAATCATGTAAATACGTAAAGTACACTAACGTTTACTAAAGTTTACTAAACTAACAAGATAACACAACACTCAAATGTAAAACGATAAATTACACCGTAGTAATAGTGGAAAAAGATGATAAATCGAATAATAAACTGATAACTAGGAATTTTATCTATTAATAGTTTATTTTACTTAAATATAATATATGTTAAAATAATTACTGCATACAACAAAGAGCATTTTTGTAATACTCTGTACAGCCTAAAATGTACTGTTGACTAAACATGATTAAAACTCAAAAGCCCAACCTCGCATCAAATGAGCGGTTTTGAAACAACACTCTATTCAATCACAAAATTCTTATCAAGTTCATGCTGCAATTGACGGAAAATCAAATCATACATTACAAACATGATCGAATTTAGGCATTTCTTACCATTATAAGACATACATGTAACTTTTACTACAAATTAAACAAAAACTTTTTGAAACGAATTTACTTTTAAAAGAAAGATTCTGTGCACTCAAATCGCTATCAGGCCATTCTTATCTCGATAGGATCTAGTTGGATAAAAATCAATAGAAGCAATATAATAAAGTAGCGGGATTATATTCTAACTAATGACCGGGCCATTTATTTTTATTGACGCGAAAGCGGCGATTCGTGCGAATCCCCATTCGCTCGCACACAGCGAGACGTAAATCGTCGCGAAATTAACAGACGTTTTCTCGGGTCCGCGAAATCTGATTAGACGGACGAATGCGATCATATTATTAGCTTTCGGTCCATAACTGCAGATTACGTAATGAATTGGCGGAAGATTTGCAGCGATTTTATTTCGATTGCGTTCTTCGCTTTGCGCGACGAATCAAATGGATTTCTCGACTGAAAAGTTGATTAATTGCTGATAATTAGAGGATTTTGTTTCCGAAAACGTTTTGACGTTTTCCGAGTTAATCGAAATGCGATTTAAAAAGATTAGATGTTTAAGACGTGATTTCTCTTATCAATTGAAAAACATTTTGATAGATATTAAATATAAAAATTAAATATAAATAAATATATTAATTAAAAATAATTATTTTTTAACAATAATAATATTTATTGATATAGCAAATAGCACATGTTAAATAATAATTTATGTTTAAATAATAATAATTAATTATAAAAACTTTGAAAAAATAAGTATACAGTGATTATGGAAATTCAAAATGGAACAAATCAAGCATTTGCTCAGGAACTACTAGGCCGATTTTGGTCTGC
>JAQIXC010000745.1:0-20710 GCA_034697605.1 Metabelba pulverosa | reverse complement strand
TAGCTGCTATGTGTAAAATTATTCCAGCAAAAAATTGCGCCAAGTTTGAAGTAAACTTAAAACTATCCGGCTATTGCACATGAGTTAAGATATTCAGTCAGACATTCGGTATTGAATGTATTGGAAATGTATTGCAATCGAAATCAATGGCTTTAAGTGTATTATTATTTTCACTGTTTTCGGAGATAAACTTACATTTTATAGATTTGTATTTTATCGCACATTTGTATGCGTGCTATCGCATATGTGTCGCCCTGTCCTCCAGTCTCTCTCATGCCTCTCGTGCTCTTCCCTCTCCTCTCCCGCACACCGTTCGCCGCAACAAACAAATCGTCAAAAATCTTCTTATATTTAAAATCAATGCACAGATTGTGTAATGCATTTGCGAGCCCTTCGCCGTCTAAACCGATTGGCAGATCTAACGCCTCTTCGGAATTCTAATTTCGTCCATATTTTCCAGTATTCGCCAGTTTTTAAGCCCATTTGAAATATCAAAGTTTGGAAACACATTCGCAAATTGTTAGTCAATGCGCTTCGATTGACATTTGAGTTACGGCACCTTAAGTGCACCGTTACTCCCGAACACGACCACAAACTTTCAATAATGCCTTTCATTTTTAATATTAAACTTTATTCCATATTTTCCACTATACTCTTAACACAAATAATTGATATACTGTTTATTTTATTACGAATTACGAATGCTGTTTTTGTTTTTCTTAACTCTTATCTCCAATGCAAATATACAAAGTTTCAATCAATCTAGATCAATTGTTCTTAGTACTGTATATTTTTGTATTTAATCCTGTTTTTCTAATACATAAAAATTGTTTTCACTCCGAATGCAAATAAATTATTAAAATTTGAATTCAATAAACTGAATAATTGATACGAAGCGATAATTGCAGCGAACATTTAGTTATGCAGGGTATTATTAAGGACTGGTTAATACCATTCGGAAGCTATTAATATAAATTACTTCAGTTCTCAACACTCCCTTCATGTGATTGCAATGAAATCACATATTTTAATAAAAATTCAATTTTATATTCATATGAAAAATATATCAAAATTTTTTGCCTCATTTTAACCGAACTATTAAAGCGCTAAACGATTTGCAAAAAACAGTATTAAAAATATCCATTTAGTTATAAATAAGATTTCGAATATATAATAATTATAGAGAATATAATAAAATATTCGACAAAACACTATTAGTTTTCTGTATGAGTGCCTTATTATTAGTGATTTAGGGAAAAAATTTTATTTTTCAAATTTATTTCATAAATGTATTGCTCATCGATTAGGCAAACGCCCAAAATTGAAACTATAAATAAAAATTATGTTAAGATTTATGGCTTCAGTAATGTATTCACTTGTCGATTGGCCTCTCGTTGTTCTATTCAATGTATTAACAGCACTAACAGGTCGAGCCATCGCCAGCGCCGAACACTTAAACGCCATATACTGCTCATATATGTGTACTTATGAGTGAAAAAATATATATAATTTCATATATTTCACAGTCTTTTAACTTATGTTCGCTTTTTCGAAACGAACGGTAAAAAAGAGATGAATTTATACATAACTTTATGTGCAATTCAATGTTGGAATTGTGTATTGATTTTATGTATGAAAGATTTTTTCATTGCACATTTTCGTATTCATTCAATATTAGAATATTTAGAAACATATTTACGAATTATATTAAAGTTGTTGTACAGAATGTGTTGTATGTGTTGTCGCGTTTTTCTCGCTCTCACTCTTCACTATACATGTGAAGGCAATCGCAATAACCTTTTATTATATTTGAGCCCTTGTTTTGCAACCGAACAACCTGTCACTCGACTAATATGAATACATAAGTGTCTAATACTCTGTCAAAGTCTCCGCAATTTATTGCTCAAAAGTCTCGGCTTTCGGATTGAATTTTCTGTACACTTTAATAACTGACTGATTCGTACGAATCGATATTCATTAAAAAATTAAATTATATTTTTGTTTTCATATCAGAAATATAACAAAAACGAGAAAATAAATGCATTCTCACACTGACTGATGACACACTTAAATAAGTTTTTAAATATAGAATATGAGGACTGGTTTGGGAGAGGAGGAGAGGGAGGGGATGGAGGAGATGGAGGAGAGGGAGCAGTGATAATATAGAATATCAGTATTCCAGTCCTTCCTGTGCAGTGCTATTATTCCAAAGGAAGTAATGCCAACAATATGTTAACTGATTAAAAGTCTTTATCTCTAATATATACAACCATTTCATATATTTTTCGCTCAAATCACGCGATTGATATCACATCACATCCTTTGACTAAAAAATCTCTTTTAATACTTAAATTTTTTATTCGCAGATAACTTAATATTTTTGTTTTACACTGATTATAATGTTTCGAAAAATCTGTTTTAGAAAAAGATTAAAAGTTTTTTAAGTGTAGAAAATGGCAAAAAAAAAGTTTAGAGTTAAAAGTTATTGCTATTATTTCAGTCGATTTTCGCGTCGATTCGGTTGCCTCTCGTCTTGTAATGTGTTTGACGACTTTAATGTTATTTTGCTAAGATCATTTCTTGCAGTTTAGAATTGAAAAAATGAATACTTTAGTTAAAAATTATGACAAATACAAGAAATGCCAAAAATGTTGGTTCGAAACACACATAAAGAAACGCATTGAGAGAAACAAAAAAATGTTTAGAATTTTGTTTTTTTCCATCAGTTAGTGATAAAATCAGATCATAATTGAGTCCAAATGCAGAGCCGAGGAGAGGGATGGAGTGAAGGGAGAGATGGAGTGGGAGAGGGATGGAGGAGAGGGAGGGAGTGCGAGCACGTGGACGAGCAAAGGCTTGTGAGCGACCATAGACTCGAGATTTAGTAGCGATCGGAATGATAGTCATCTGAAGACTTACGCAAATTCTTGCAAAAGGGTATAGACTATAAAAACGGTAAAACGGGTCGAGACTGTGGAGACGGTAGAGGCAGAGGCACAGTAGGAGAAGGGCTGCGGAGGAAAGGCATGCAAATGCGGTGAAACATGTAATAAATCTGAGTGTTTAAGACATTGGTTTGGCATTTAAAAGCAGTATATCGTTGTATTTAGTTCGACACAAATTGGACAAACACTTCATTCTTTGAGTCGAGGAATACCGACAACACTATTATATCATTTGAAGTACTCATATATTTACATATTATTAGTGATCAGCGATTCCTTCGCTCTCTAAACGAGTTCTAAGCGTACGGCGAAAAAGCGGCAGAAATGTGGACTCGAAATGAAGTTCTTATTATTACAGCAATAACTATCAAAAGGAGTTTAAGGCCATAACCATTAACTCAGACACATATGTGAAGAGATGTGTGGCTTTGCCTTCGCAGCCGAAACACACATCTCATCGCAATTTGCGGCGAACAGTGACTGCTCTCCGATTGAAACTCGCCTTTGCTTTCGCGGCTAAACACTCGCGACGTCTCCTAAAAAAGCACTAATAAGTTATATCGAAGTTATTACAAATGCTTTTATTCAATGAATACGATTATTGCAATATTGCTAATAAAACCCAATTTTAATTTATTCAAATCAAATGGAAATCAAAGTTTGGAAATAAAATAAATTTATTGTTGAAACGTATACTCAATGAGAAAGTGTTTTTAGGTATTCATAAATTGAATGCAAATTCTCGTCTTCACACCGATTGGTGTTAAGTGAGACATAACTTGAATTTTAAAAACTCCGATAGAAATAGTAGAGTAAAAGAAGTGCAAAAAGCGAAGTATGAAATGCTTTTTGGAAGAAATGGGTAAAAAATGAACTCTTTATTTGTCGCCGCTTTTTGTCTCTTTGTCTTAGTGTAGGTCTGTGTGCGCTGTTGTGCGCTGTTGTCTGAGAGCCGGTGTTCCTAAAAGTGGTGGTTCGTGTCGGAACAAATTGAACGTAAAAGTTGTGAAAAACGTCGACAGTTTCACTCAAAATCGAATAAATAGTCTCTTGGCTTAGGGAAGGCATAGCGAGCGCATAGAGCGGAGAGAGCGGAGAGAGCGAGAGAGTGGAGAGCACAGACGGCTTTATGGGTGATAGGAGCTGGCGATGGGCACCAGAACGGCATCTAATTTATGCAAAACGTATATCGAGAACAATTCAGTCTCCTCTCGAAGTTCTGACTTTCGCTCAGAAAACAAGAGTATTCCTCAGTTTGAAGACTGGATGCGAGCGCTAGTGCTAGTGCTCGCAGCGCTGGTAGCTCTGGCAGTGCTAGTGCTCACACATTCGACACATCCCCGCACTGCTTGTGTGCCATGAGCTGGTGTTCAGTTGAGTTTGTGTTTGTGATGAGCAGAAGAACTTTAAAACCCATTCATCCGTAATATAAGGCTTAGCTTTCTTCGCACTAAATGTAGCAAAAGTTTACTCGAAATGAATGATACCTTCAATACATGTTATGATTCACTTTGTCTATAGTTATGCCACACTTATGGCAACACAAAGCCATACGCAGTGCCAACGTTGGGCTGCTTTCTGTCAAAACGCGTTGCGTTTAAGTTGTTTTCCTATTCGCACAGATCCGCAGATCCCGTTCCCCACTCCTGATCTTTCTCACCTGGAATGCAATGTAATGCCAGAGAGGACTCGGCGTTTTGCACCCAATCTTTGTTTATCTTCTCCGCTCAGTATCTGCGGACTCGCGCGCCGTCTGATCCGTTACAGACCTCTTAGCTCTCAAAGCCCACAATAGATAAGACATACACAACATCTGATACATCATTAGATCCAGTGCTGCACTACTGTCTCTACAGTCTCTACTGTCTGTACTGTCTGTGCGGTATCCGAATGTGTGAACCGAGTGTTTTGCAAGTTTTCGACGAACTCTTGGCACTAAAGCACAACAACCACTAAACCGGTTGCACAACAGCCGACAAATCCATCGCATCTCTGATTTATGCGAATTTCATAAATAGACTAATTGTTCGATCATTTTTGGCTTTTAACTCAAACGTTAAATAAAAACATTTATTCCATTTGTGTAAACATTTTTATAGAAAAAGCTTCTATTCTATGAGTGTCTCGAATCAACTGAAATGCAATTTTATTCATAAATTCCTTTTATTCGTCTTTTTCTCCCGAATTCATATCATAACTATTGCTGTCGAGAAGTGGCCGAAGAGTTTAGACTTTTATACTGTATAATCAATGTTTGTATAAAAGTTAAATTTTTATATAGCCTTTTGTTCTCAATTTGTTTTCGGGCCATCAGAGCTGCCAGAGCTGCCAGAGCTCGCCATTTGATTCAGTTTTATATCGATAGCTATATAGACGAGCATTACATTGAATAGAGAGCCGAGAGTTAGAGACAGTGGAGTAGACGGAGGAGAGAGAGGCAGAGAGGAGGAGAGGGAGAGAGTGATTCACATATCTCACAGCACTGGTACGCCCGTGTCGTTCCTGTTGCACAGAGATCGTGAAAAATAATCGGTGAAATAGTTTGTTTATATGTTTTGAGCACAAGTGTCCAAAAGACGACTGAGCGGAGAGTCGTGCGAAGGCGTCGGTGTATTGCACAGCAGTCTAACGAAACTGTATTATTGTGTTTATGTGCGACGACTTAAAAGTTTTTCTACAGTTTAAGCCGTGTTTGCACTGGTCTCGGGAGGGGAGGGGAGGGGAAGTGGGGCTCGAATTCTTTAGGAAGACTGAGTAGCCCTCGTATGAGCGAGTGAGCGCATAATTTTTTTATTAGACTCGTAGACTCGTATGTGTTTCTACAGTATATATCGAGAGAATACATGGAAACTCTGGTGTGATGTCCGATGTGTAGTGTTTGGGAGAGGAGAGCCTTAACGTGAAATGCGATGACCTTTTAGATAGTGTTCGTTCATTCGGTCCAACAAATCCGTCAAATGTTATGTTGAAGTGAATGACGGAATTTATTGAAAAATGCATTCATCGAGAAAATGGTTATCTATAATATTTCGCTTCCCTTTCCTCCCATTCCTCTCCCCTCCCTCTCCTCCCTCTCCGGCCTCTCTCCAGCCGACCCACTCTCACGCCAACTCTGTCCTGACTTTTGCTCTTCTCATAACATTTGCGCTTTGATCGCAATCACAGCTATCGCTGATTGCTATGAATCAAACACTCCTTACGTCGTAACCCAAACACACATTTATTCTAACCATTTATGCGATTATAATGTCACCAAAAACTCTACTGTACAGTGAAATTGGTGAAATAAATTCAACCTGGCACTGCTTATTATATGTGCTTATTGTAATTAGAAAAATAATTAGTACAGTGGAAATTAAGGCACAATTTTAAAGCAAGTGTAATAAGTATCAATTAATAAAATGTTTTATCTTATATAATTTAAATAGTTACTGCATAATCTCGCAAACGTTTGAGTTTAAATATGAATTACATATACAATATAAAAATGTAAATTATATTATCTGCACATAAAACTAGAAATGTCAACTTCTAAGCAAGATTATTTAAATTTTATAACTTTGCCTTCAGTTTTACTTTCAATGATTACTCGCGTAAAGAACTTTTATTGACCTTGATAATTAATAAACGGTTTAATTTTATTAACAAAAGATCTGAATATCTTTATAAAGTTTTAAAAATAAACATGCTGCATTTTTTGATTAAGAAATTATCATTTTTATATAAAACATAATTTATAATTATCTATAAAGTTATAATTATTTGTATAGAATGTTATTTATTAATTCTAAATAAAATTTACATAGTATTAGTTAAATTTTATACTAATTGTTATGTAATAAAGTAATTATATTTGTTAAATCAAATATAAATTTGAGCTAATATTAGCAAATTATTATTTATTAAAAATTTTAAAACTTACACAATATACAATTATAATTTACATTGATATGTTTTAATCAATAAAATAAACTGTATTTTATCCTGAATAAGAAAGTCTTGTGCAAATTTATAAAATTATCATATCGTGTCAATACACTAATAAATTATAACTAAATGAAAATATTTACAATAGATATAACAATTTATCAGAAATTTTATTTCTTTCTCTTATCTCACTTTATTTGCCGAATTTGCCTACAATTAACATTAACATGCTAATTTTAAACTGTTTGTTTGTTATTTTTAAAAATGAAATAAAATCTAATTAATTGACTTAAAACAAATTTTTATTTAACTAAAAGCATAATTCGATCGAAGAATTCCGAAACATTAAAAAGTGATTAAGCAGTTTTACAACAAAAATCTATCTGGCTTACTGATTGCATAACGTTTATAACATTTACATACATTGAAATTTGGTCTTGATATCTGCAAAACACTGTATATGTGTGTGTTATGTGACTTAAAGTGTAATAATTTTCATTTCTGAAGTACTTTTGCAGTTGAGGTTCGATTCATTCCATAAGTTTATACATAATTTTATCAAATAATTTGTTAAAACTTTCATAACTTTCGCATTACTTTTATCGCAAAAGTTTTTATGTATGAAATTGTGTGATAATGAGAGTTATTAATAATACAAATGTGAACCGAAGCGACGCTTTTTTGTAGCGATGAAACAATTTTCTTGAATACATTGAACACGTATTGAGACAACACGTCGAACACCGAACACATCGAACACATCAAACATATGCAACAAATACAGTGCAGTTCCAGCCCTCAGAGCACACGTCACTCGCCTAGAGTTAAGTCCCTCTCGTAATCACATCTTTTCCGTACTGTCCTTCTCTCCGCACTTCGGAATCTTTATTAAGACAAGAGTGCCGTTGCTGTCAGTCAGTGCGTCACCACAACCGCCTGTGCCCTCCGCTCGACAGCTAGATTGCGGGCCCGTTAGCTGCCATACACTATACGTGGTACAGTATACAGTGTACTCTATCGAACTCTAACACTGCCGTACTGTTCGAGTTTTGAAAAGTTATTGTATTTGTATATAATATTCAACTCATAATAAGTTAGTGGAGTTGGAGGCGAGGAGAGCGGGAGTGGGAGAGAGCGAGAGTGAGAGCAGTGCTCAACACTCAACACTGGCTCCAGTCGTCAGTCGCATCAGTTCCTCAGTTCTTCTGTTCTTCTGTTCTTCAGTTCAATTGCATTGCTTTTGCATTCGAAGCGAACGTTTGCGACAAAAAAACGTAAGAATTTGTTAACAATTGTCGAGATTTTTCACTCTTTATTCGGTTCGGTTCGGCACACGACTGGACCGAAACCCAAACCAAACCCAATGCAGAGTTCGGTTCCGATTCGATTAGATAAGGGGAGTGGCGACGGACGCTAACATATTGAGCTCCGGCTATATCTTATGCTGACCCCAGCAAATATCTAGTGCTCCTTCTGTTCCTTTGAGTGCACGACTGCCGAAATGCCTTTCCAGTCGCCCAACAACTCATTCGGTCTCTCATTCTCTTCCAATACTGTTCTCTCTATTCGTATATAAACTACTCTTTAGTTTTCGCATTACTATTACCCAACTCTTAGTTATGCTTTCGCTTTCACTCAGATAGGGACTCGAGATCTAGACTTCGACTCAAGTACTCATTCATAGAGTGGTGTGCGAATGCAAAACGCACAAACTGTACCTTGATAGTTTTTTCCGCATTGAAAACGCGGAGTGATATACCGTTAGGCGAGATATGCTTTACTTTTTGTGATATCGAAATAAAGACGAATTTTTGTCTTTTTCTCAAATAAAAGAACTGAATGTTTGGATTCGGCCCAACACTGCCAGCGCTCAACGCCGAGAGTTCTGCTCATTTGGTTTAAGTGGAGCCGACGACACAACCACTACTGTAGTCAAACAGTTTGTGACTCTCTCTACAAGTTTTAACTCTTTAAGTCGTATTCCGTTCGGAAGCCGAGCTCTCATAACATCTCTGAAGAAAAAAACTGTTAATTATCTTTCGCTGCGATCTCTGTCTCTCAGGAAGACAACAATTATTGCCAATTCTTCTCATCTCATATCGTTTGACAATATGCGGTAAATATAATATCTTTTTCCAAGTTTATCCCTAACTTTATTAACACTTTTTACATAGTTTAAGTAATAAGCTTAAAGTATAAAGCTGTTAAATTACAGCATAAAATCTTAGATTTAATGAGATAAGTAAAATGTTAGTAATATTTTACTTTAAAACATTTAAATCTATACGCTCTATGATTATAGAATTAAGTTTTTAAAACTTTAACTAAAAATCTAGATTTTATCATGATCGTGTTGCATAATAATTTTTTCAATGAATAGTTTTAATATTTAAAGTGAAAAATATCATTTTTATTCTATATAAACTGTAATAATAAGCATACTTATTGTTAAACATTTGGCCTAGCTAATTTATGCTTGATAAAAACTAATTTTAAGTGTTATTCTAGTTTTTAATATAATATTTTTACTTAAAAGTTAAATATTAAGCTTAAACCAAAGAGTATATTGCTAAATTAAACATTATAAGAAATTTTCAATCTAATACTCTAACCAATATACCCAATTGATAATATAGCACTTTTAATCAAATAATTTACTCAATTTTTATTTTTAAATAAATTTTAAATCTTTGTTATTGCTATAAAAGCAAAGATTAAGCTAAAACTGAAACCACATTACAATATATAAACACTACTTCAATCAGTTGAAACTTTAGTAAAGTTTTGCAATTCTAATTTAAGCAATCAATAATTTATATTTAAGTCAAATTGATAAATTATAATTTTATCAAGTAATATTTAATCCCTTCGAAGCGATATTTTACACTACAATTAACTGTTACGGTGTCTGCCAAGTGTGATTAAAACTCCAGGCATGCATACGCATACTGTTTAATTAGCATGTATACAAAAACTATTTACACGTGAACACGTATAGTTAGTGTATATTTAGTTTTTAAGAATTAAGAACTTAACAATTAAATAGATTCTAAACAAATTCTTAGCCTCACAACTATAGAAACATAGAATGAGAACATTTAGCCAACCATTGAAGTGATTGATTTAAAAATTGAGTGAAAAAAAGCACAGCTTTTGCAACATTTATAGTCCGATCTACTGAACAGAGAATCGATTGGAGAAACGTTGCGATAAAGCTATTGATACGATCGCCTCAAACCTAAACCCAAAACTCACTCTTTTGCCACTGCATTGAACGCATTTCTCAAGACTTGAAATTTCTTCTTATTATTAAATTTCGTTTTTGATTCCGAAACTTGTTTTGCATTTATAAGTTTCAAGAATTTTCTAAATTTAGTTTTTGATTCCATTTCACACTTTACTAATAATTAGAATAATAACTGAATAGCTTTGAAGATAATCTGCTAAATGCCGTCTTATATAACACTTAATTAAAATTTGAGAAATTATTAGAATTAAAAATAAGATTAAAATTGAGAAATGTATCAAAAATGAGAAGAATATAATTTTACAAATGTTTGAATCGAAACAATTGGCAAAATAGCGTAAAACGCATTTAAGAGATGATTTGGCGTCGGATAGCAGTAAACCCTATAGTATTAGTTGCGGTTTAGGTCGAGTGCCAAAGACGGCAAACCTATCGGTGCACTACAATACTGGGAAACTGCGAAAACGAGTCACTGTTTCGTTGTTTGCACTGAATTTTTTCACTCTATGGGCGCATCCCTAGCATCCAGTGCTCGATAGCATCTCAAGCCTTGTTGTGATGGCAAATATGAGCCTATTTTGCTTAGAATAGACAGAGCGCGGGTAGACAGAGCGCGGGTAGACAGAGCGCGGGTAGATAAGCGAGTGTTCATTAGAGGCTTTGAGTATCGACTCGTTAGCGACCAGCGCTCCGATCGTACTTAAGTCGGTTTGGCGTTTGTCTTCACTCTCGTGTAAACCGCACTTCAAAGCCGACTATTTTGATGCAAACTTTCCCTTATTTTCAGTTCAATTCTGTTAACTGTCATCAGACTTGTGGAGAGAGTGGAGAGAGAGTTCTGAACAGATATACTGAATAATCAGCGAAACAATCGCTTTTCGGCTCTGACTTCGAGCACTCATACAGAGACAACACTCACAACACACTAACGACGGATCGCATCGAAAGAGTGCAATAAAAACGGTTTTCGCAGTTCCGCGACTCGAAGTGCTTTCGCTTCTCTCGTCCGCCACTACAGTGTTAAGTGTGTTGTACCCATCCTTGGCCATGGACTCCGAGCCCGGCGCCATGTCAACCGAGGATTACGTGCAAGGCCTGTCGTCGCTGGACCTCGAGCACCTGGAGGAGGTGGTGAAGCAGGAGACGGCCAAAATGGTGGCCGCGAGTGTCAGTGCAGCCAATACTAACTGTCGCCAAATGGCCGACAATTTGTCGCAAAACTGTCAAAACGAACCGCAACTCAGACTCGTGCACAACGTTATGGTGAATGGGGGCGGACTGCCCGACCACCGCAAACAGCAGATCGCTTTGGCCGCCAACACACCCGGCACTCCCCCCAACACCAACTCGTCGTCAAACCACTCACTGCCGCCCTCGCCCGCGTTCGCACCGGGCAATATGACCAGTCCGGTCATCGCACAGGCAGCCATCGACACGTGCAATAAGCACAACAGCCTCATAGATGACAATAACGGTATGTCCATGTCGTGGCTGACGGCACAACTGCGCTACGGCACCAATGGGGGTGTAATCGGCAGCCAAGAGGGACCGCTCGACCTTCGGGGTCAGTGCGGGCCGGAGATGGAGAGCCCGTGGCTGTCGCCGAACATGAGGCGCGAGTACGTGGAGATGCAGTCAAATCACAGCAATTCTCATAATTCTCACGTGAATTCAGTTACGCCGGGAATGCAGAGCCGACTCATGCAGACTATGGTTAACCCGAGTCTAGTGAACAACTCAATGGATATGCACCCGACGCAGCACCAGCCGCCGCACCCGACCCAACACACGCATCACACGCAGCACAACCAGCTCCACAACGGCCACTCACACCACTCGAACTCTCAAATGCATCACTCATTTCATCACTCGCTGTCGAGTCACGGCATCAGTGGCCACAACAACCACAACAACACTAATGACTCGAATTACTCGAACAGCGGAACCAAATCTGATTTACTAAACGACGAACAACTCATTAACCTAACCGTTCGGGAGCTTAACAAAAAACTTCACGGATTTCCCAGAGAAGAGGTCGTCCGCATGAAGCAGAAGCGCCGGACACTCAAGAACCGCGGCTACGCCCAGAACTGCCGCACCAAACGGCTGGCGCAGAGGCACGACTTGGAGGCCAAGCTTCGGCTCCAGCAGAACGAGATCGGGAGGATTCGGGTCGAGTTCGACAAGTTTCGGGTCGAGTACGACAAACTCAGGTTAGGCTACGACAAGCTGCGCCAGGCCTACGACAAGGTGTGTCAGGAGCGCGACTACTACCGCCAACAGCTCGCACTCAAGCACCAGCAGACGGGCATCGGTGCGGCGACGGGTCAGAGCCAGTCGGGCGTCACTCCCGTGTCAAACGTGTCCAACACTACCAACACTCGCAACAGTCATCGCACCGACTGCTCGGCCGGCTCTCTGTCGAGCGTCTCGGCCAGCAGTACGCCCTCTTCGCCCGAGTTCTACCTATGACTCACCCGACAAGCCGCTAACCCCTGATCCCTGGCCGCTGAGCACTAGGCGGTGATCACTTCGAACAGATTCGTAGCATTCGTTGATATCTATGAAATGATTCGGTTTTTTATTTTCTCATTACTTCTCGCAATCAACTCAACGATACGATCGAAACGATTTCTAATCGCGTTTTCCGTTCAAATCATCGCTTAGTTTCGAGTCTATAAACACAAATGACTAGACATTAAACAAAATCTCTTTTCTTCACTCGATTTCAATGTGAACTTTCAATTAGAAAAATCAAAATAATTATTAAAAATTGATATTTAAAGTAAATGTTAGTCGAAAAGCAAAACTAGAATTTTATTGAATGTAAAACTTATTTTCTCTCATTAATCATAACGTCTATGAAAATACTATTGCAAAACAAAAGTCTTATACAATTTAAACACTATAATCGAATTCAAATTTAATTCTATAATTTTATTCTAATTGTTATCTTATTTTTATTGAATTTTCAATTCTTTTAACTAATTTTATTATTTATATCGAGATATTCTTTAAAATATGAACATGAGTCAAATTTTAACAATAAATAAATTGACAAAAAATATATAAATATATATGAATAGAATTGACAGAAAATTCTCGATACGATTCGAGTCATTGATCGATGTTTTGGTGATATTTTTCAAAAAAAAAATTGCGAATAATTTGAAAATTAGTTATTTGTCCAGTTTTTGGGTTTATAAACACATTTTTAAAGTTACTGTTTATTCAAAAACTATATTATATACAAAACAAAACAACTTTTGCTGTAATATTTGACAATAGAGTCGAAAACATAAATATTCTGTTATTGGTTTGTTGTTAATTATTTTATGTATTATAGCGAATATAAAGGGAATTAAACTGCAATTGTTTTAAAAGACCAAAACTTTTTACAAACATTTCTGAAAACATTTTTATTGACCGAAACGGTAATTCCGGCTAATTCTGAAGCTATAGCGCAAACACACATTCGCAGCGATTACAGCGTAAACGGCGAACAGAACGTCGAAAGAGCTAATTAGGTGCCAGTTGTCGTACAAATTAAACTGTGCACTTTTTCAGCTCGACAGACAAACGTTGGTTATACGGCCTAAAGAGTTGGACTACATTTTTAAACACATTTATATATATTATAAACTTGCAAATCCAGCCGCATAATCTCGATAAATCACTTAAATTATCAAAATAGCCATGATTAAATTTCGCGCATTTGTTACTTTTTTGAAGCAATTGTGAACTTTGAAGCAAAAGTTTTTGATATTATTGCAAATCTAGTCTCGAATTTGATATATTGGTCAGAAAAGTCGGGTTAACGCGGAATGAGATGCAATAGAAGCTTATCTTTGGAGACACAATATGTATGTAATTTATATATAAATAGTTTTGCGAACCGTTAGCGTTAGGCTGAGCCGAAAGCACAGGCAGACAGACATTTATTGAGAGAAACATCTGCAGTATGTCTCTCAATATATTTTTAATGTGTTTCATGTCTCACGTCTAACCCGTTATAACGAAATTTTTAACAATTTATAAATTTTTGATAAAATGTTTCTTTGAATAAATGGATTAATTAAAATGAAATGAATTTTTAAACTCAAAAATCACGACAACTCTCGCTGTGAAAGAGCGAACAGATTTCGGGTTTGAATCAAAAGCTATTTATAAAAATATTTGAATTGCGTCCACAATGAGTAGCATTCTATTTGGTTAGGCCTTTATATACTTTGCAAAATTTTCGAAATTTATTCGTCGAAAATAACTTTTTCAAAAATATTTACTATTTTTTTAATTTATCGTTCTATTCATTTGTTTTACACAATATTCACCCAATTTTCCACTAAATGTCGTAAACATTCTCTTTAATTGTCGCTAATTATCTGAACGTAATTTTTCAGCCAATGCTTAATTCAGTAAATGTTTCGCTAATTCTTTAGTGACCACACATTTAAACAAAGAAACGCAACCTGGTAAATTATAATGAGCTCATGTATAATTTTAATCCCCGCTACCAAGTTATTCGCGCAAAATATGGTTATTTTTTAAAATATAAATAATAATGTTTTTCACCAAGAATACATTTTCTGAATTAATCTTACCCTGCCAATATAATACCTATAATTCAAGCGGTAAATGTAAGTTGTAAAATTTATACACTTTTTCCAATTCAATTTCTTCAATTGAAATTTATATGCATTTAAATATATTTGAATTTCCGATATTCGCCGTCTATTTCAAGTATTGATAGATTTTATATTAAAATTCAAAATTGTTTCAATAAATTTTATTTTCAGATTTTTTCAACTAAACAGTTGTTTTTGTCATATTTCGAGTCGAACCGTAAGTTACTATAAGTTTTCTAACGGTTTAGTCGCGAAATCGCACCGAAAGTGTGTTCACGCCGTCTAAGGATTATAAATAACTGCAACTTCGAGTCGAGTTTTAAATTTGTTTTTTTCATTATCCCTCTAATTAAGAATAAAATTAAATATGATATTAAATTACAAATAGTGATTATAAATTCTTGCATTCATTGAACACATTTTTAATTAAGTACTTAATGCATAAAGAGCTGCGAATTAAATGAAAATTAAAAATTAAATAAAATCTCAGACATAATGAATGGAGTGTTGGAAGCGTTCAAAAATAAGGATGCTAGAAATTTGTCAGATTTTTCTTCTGGCTAAAAAAATAAGTGATTTTTTATACACTGGTAACTGGTTTAGTAATAAATGCATTGGTGAAAAAGTAGTGCAGAAATTGTCGAAATGGTATTCATTTCGGGGCTAATAGCGCCGGCATTCATGTGTTTCGCCTAATTAAGCCATTTCTATAAATCCTCATATCATTAGTCACTTTGGGTTTGATTCGAGGCTTTATTATTCGGTTTTACAACTCATATCATATCGAATGCACAGCGAGTGGTGTATCGGCAGTAAAGAGCAGATAATATAATGGTTTGACGTCTTGTGTTGTATCGAAAGCATTCGAACAATTGTTGCAATTGTCTGCTCAATGAGAAGAACTTATTTTCCGGTGAGAATCACATAAGCCCTGTGGGCACTGCCATCGCTGCCATCGCCGCACAGTTCGCAGTGAACTGTAGAGCACAAGAGTATACACCGAACCACTGCACGACTCAGACGACTATCTCGTCTACTCGTCAGCTCTATAGCCGTTCGCCAGTAATACCGGAAAATTCGAGTCAATTAAGGAATTCATCGCTTCTATTGAGTTCTGTTCGGTTGGTTCGGTTCGTTAGGCCATATGTCTAATAAACTTCGACTAAAGAATGACTGCTCTTTGAAATGAATGAAAAAAGTTGAGAAAATTCGCACAAATTATGATTGCAATCGCTATTAGAGCCCTGTTTTGCACATTAATTGATTCGAAATCATTGCTATTCAACACAACTGAACATAACTCAACATAACTATACTCTTTAAATATCTTTTGTTTTATTAATCGAATCGATATTTTTGACGACAATTGACAGACAATGAGTGGGAGATAGTTGTGTCGACAATGAGCTCCGACTCTAATACATGTTTTATTGGTCAACACATGCGTTAATTTATGGAACTTTTTTGGTGTTTCGGGTATTGTTCACGTCTTGGCGACGACTACGTGAGCGCCTAATATCGGGTATAGTATGACAGGCGTTGTGGTCACGTAAGGCGAGCATCATATTGGCCGCACAGCTAATGTCTGCGTAACTATAATCCCATTGAATTATGAACACAACTGGGCTTTGAGATCGAACTGCACCAGAGCTTAATCGCCATACAATTAGAGTGTCAGCCCAAGCATCCCCTTCTCTTCACCACATTCCCTCGCTCTCTCCCATTCCCTCCCATTCCCTGAGTTTTGTAAAACAATGCAATTTAGACGTGAGTGGTGTGTCCGATAGCACAGATAGCACGGATAACGGAGTGACAAACAACAAGCAATATGTTTGCAACAAAAAATATTTTTCACCCAATTATTCGCAACTTCTTGTATATCTTTCTCAGCTTATATTCAACATTTTATTAAATTTTAAACAGATAACTTTTCACAACTAGTTCAAATAAAATTACATCTAAAGTATTCATAACATAAATAATAATTAAAAATTCTAATTAAACATTAATTGACATTTAAATTTAATATCATGCATAATTAGAACAGTAATTTTATTATAAACACAAATTTAAAAGTTGTAAAGAAAGTTTAAACAACTTGAAATTTATTTAGCTGGTATATTTCTAATGTAACCATGGTAGTTTATAGCTAGTCTAAGCCCAGGCAGACTTTATGCTTGTCTGTGGATAACATCGAACTAAGTGTAGAGCAAAACATGATATATAACCGCATAATAGAGAAGATATTTTTGCGACCAATACAACGACTAACGACTTAACCAATACTTGATATTAGAAGAGAAGCGAAAAACATGTTTCACAAAAATAATGGCTATTATAGAAGTGACTTAAGCCTTGACTCAAAGCCCTGACTGTCAATCAAAAATATATCTCAAAATAAATTGCAAACAATATATTTTCGTTTAAATATTCTTTGCAAAATTTAATTCAATTCTTAAGTTACATCTATTTTACTTAAAAGGTTTCACAAATAGTTGCTCTAAATTTCACAACAATTACTATACATATAATTAGCTTTGAATTGAATTGTCGTTTTTGTTTTGTGACAATATTGCATAACAAGACACTGCATTATTATTTGCTTGATGAATTACATAATAATTAATTCGGAACTAATAGAACGAAATAATCGCAAAGCCGTATGCATTTCGCTAAATACTTTGTGTTTTGTCAGAACTGTGTGAAATAAAGTTGAAAAACTATTTTTCTCAGTTTTAAATTTAGTTACATTTATGACAAACACATTATGTGTTCGTGCATTCAATAAACTTGCAATACATGAGTGAAAGAACAAAATTTTCTGCAATAAAACACTGTTTTGAATCGGTTTTAATTTTATGTCTAAAAAGCTGTGTCTAAACAAAAATATAGAATAAAAAAAGTGAAAAGAATTTTTGCGAAACTTTTTTTTGTGTCGCATATGTTTGTCGTACATATTTGTGTATCTATTTAGTCATTATAACTGTTTTCTTGTGTGTGTTTAGAGTAGAAATTATTTTTGTCTCTCATCTCGCCTTCTCTTCCCATTCCTCTGCCATTCGTTAGTGATTGAGTCACACATCGACTCAACAAATCAAACATTTTTATTACACTTTTCTTTACGCGTCGATAGCTATTAGTTTTGAAAACTTATGACTACAACAACGGCTTTGCCTTTACTCGCAAATGTAACCATCATATCCTCAAATGCACTTTCAATTCATGCAAATTGAATACAATTGCGTGGGCTACATGTGAAAATATTCACATTTTCTTTAAATACTGAAAAACTACTATATAATAATTTTAAAATATAATTAAATAATAATTAAATTGAATGTTTAATTTTATAAACTGCATTAAATAATCGTTGAATTAAATTATACATAAAATGAGTTTATTCATTTCTAAGTCAATAACAAACTAAGAACTAAATAAAACAATTCTTTTGCATAATTAGATGCAAAAAATATACTGTATATTTAAAAAGTTTAAAAGATAATGTAGAGTGAGATAAGAAGAACAAAAGTCTTGTTCCTTGAAGTGAGAGTGACTCGAATGACAAACTAATTATTTAGAAAAAATTAATTATTTTCAATCCAAACCACGAATTGTTGAAATCTAAATGAGAGAAAAATGTGGGTCTATTGGCAGTCATACGAATTCTTCTTATATACCGCTTATGAGATATCAACTCGAGATTCAAGAATAGCTTTCGCTTTATCTGTTGCCATATATTCGTATCGCTAGCGATGTGTTGGTCTACGACTCGAACGGCGGCTTCACTACAGGCGAGCGTTGTATTGAAAGGCAGTTATGCTCTGCTATTGCTATTCCGATGCAAACCATTCAACTCATATGGATATGGATTTGCTCTCTATTTAGACTATACTTAATGCTCTTTTAGAGTCGACAACATTTTTAATATTGAAGTCAAAATTTTTCATTATATATCTGAAGAGACGTCAAACATAAAAAAGTGAATTTTTCAACAAAAAAGAATAAAAAAGTCCTAAATTGCAACATAAATGTTACGCCTTTTGAAATCGCAATTAAATTCGCAGATATAAGAGGTATTAAAAAATTGAGTCTCTATTTACAAAACGTTTCTTTCCTAACGATTACTATCAGTCGGAATATTTGCGGAATATTTCGTCGCATTCGAGAAAAAATGAATATTTTTCTCTCAATTCAACATTAAATCAGTGCTTAAATTGATGGCAACTGAAAGGCAGCCGAATATATGCGGGGATTCGCGTGCAGTTGCGCACTGCCGGCCGCACATAGACTCATGTGCTATGGATATACGGTATATACGGTATGGGGTGTATGGGTTAACCGCACCGAACACTGTCAGTCGCTCTCAACTCCGAAATCGACAGATTTGTTAAGAGGACTGCAATAAAAATTCTACACATCTGTCGTTCGACGGATTAAAACAACGGCTTCTAAATACGAGTCACTACGAGGTCTTCACTCTCGCCCTCACTCCCCCTCTCCTCTCACTCTCCTCTCACTGCCTCTCCCTCTCCTCCCGGATCGCCCAATTCGGCTGCACTTAATTCAAACAAATTTCGCTCAAAAAACAAGTCTAAACTCTAAACACAATTAGATTTTCAATTCGTATTTAAACAAAACCGAAAAATAGTATAATTGAGTTGTGGCCGACAGTAATCCGGACACAACTTAGTGCACAGTTTGTGTGAGAAGTGGCAAAAACTAAAACATAATTTGTTTGCATTCGGAATAAATTGAAGGCGAGATATGAGTAAACATAAAAATTATGACTTGAGTTGCACTGACATTGGGATTATAGCCGCGTTTCGTGTGCAGTAGTCGCGGGTAAAGCGGCTTTTCATGAGAGATACTCTAACTTTGATTATTCTGTTAGTGGTTTCAGAACTTTTCTTTTCAATACAAATATAACAAAAAAATTTATAACAACTTTATTCTGCTTTTCATTTCGCATTTCAGTCAAGTTTTTCGTATTTTTCAATATTTAAAAGAATCAATAATTTTGTCTAAAAATACAATTTTGTGTTAACCGTAAATAATATTGAAAACGTAAAAAGTTGTGTTAATTTCGTTTTCCATTTAGATTTGACGTAAGCCTAAACCGAAAATAATTCCTATAGTCTATAGTCTATAAGTTAGTCTATAAAACACAATATTTCAGGACTTAATTCAACGAAAATTTTACGACTCGTTGTCGAGAACTCCTAATCGGTTCTGAAGATAATTTTCTTCTCCAACTCAATCCTAAAGAGTATTATTATTTTTTATTAATTTATTGAACACTTGTCTAACCATACGATTCGTGTGTTTAGGCTCTTCACGTCGAGGGATACATAACGAGACAAACAATTTAATAGAAACCTAAACCTAAACCCGAAATGCAAAGCATTTTCGAGCGATAACTCATTCGTCGGTTTCTGAAGGATTTAAATGAAGAGAATATTCGCTTTTAACGACAGAAGCAAAACAAAGGAATTTTGTTTTCAACTCAAATATTTATTCAGATTTTACAAACAATAAGAAAAATAGATTTAAACAAAATCCGAAAAAATCTTGAATTACCTTCAGATGAATGCGTTTCGCAATAATATATCAAATGAAGTGTAAAATTAATTTCGAAAACAAAATTTGAATCATTAGATTAACTTGATTTGCAAAGATTGAACTCAAAATCCTATGACTTTCACAAAAATTAAGTTATTTCTAAAGTGTTTATAACTAATTTTGTTTTAAAAAGAGCATGCAAAAATTTAGTCCGAAAGCGCAACTATTTTCTCCGACTGTCGTCTAATTAACTACAATAAGTGAATGTAAAGTAAAAATATTTTATTTATTCCATTTGATGATTGATGTTAAACGTCGTTAAATGTATATTAAGAATAATGTTTTAGCTCTACTGATTCTCTCTCTCTCTCTCTCTCTCTCTCTCTCTCTCTCTCTCTCTCTCTCTC
>JAQIXC010000744.1:0-20734 GCA_034697605.1 Metabelba pulverosa | reverse complement strand
TAGTTTATAAACATATAAATAGCTAATATTTTAAAAATTTACGTGTTTGAATTAGTAATTATAAATTATTTTTAAACAATTTAGTCTGTTTTGTAAATATAAATATTTCTGTTTATGTTTTAAGTTTGCAGGGTAATAGCAAAATAAATAAAATATAATAAGTTATGACATTTATAATGATACAAAAATTATAATTTTGCAATTTGCTAGTTTTATAATTAAGATATTTGTAATACAGTGTAATATTAACTTAATATGATATAACTTGGATAGTTGTAACATATGGGTAGTATTTGTAATAAATTATTGAAGCTATATAATCTTGCTAAAATAATAATAATACAATGTTTTTAAAAATATACTTGTATTGCTTTATAATTTATAAATTGTGTAAATATAATTCTTATAATTTACATATTAATCTAATAAATATTTTTAAATATTAAAATTGTAATATTTATTTTATAGATTTTTTATTGATTAAAATTTGTCAGCAGATGTACATGCTACTGATGAAGTCGACGCAACAACGTCCTGGGTGTATTTTCTTGGTGATCCTACGCGGGATATCGTGGCAAGCATAAAAACCTATCGTGATAATTGCGAAAAAATATTTACACAACAATAGTAAGCTAGCTAGTATTTATATAAAACAAAATTGTAATCATAGCTATTTTTTCGCAGTTAGTATAAAACTAATGTTTCATTTAGTTCATAAATTAATTGGACATAAGTGCAATTTGTAAATTGTATCATATTATTTTAAATGCTCAACGCTTATAATTAAATTCATTTCAAAAATTACCGGTTGTTATTAAATTTTATATTGTTTAAAATAAATGAATTAAATAGGCAGTGATTATTTAGCCTCGTGAAGGTGCAAACGTACTATGCAAAATTATTCGGCGGTAATGTGGTCGTGACCAAATGTCTGCGCGACGAGCCGAGTCATCGGGATATTCGGCAAATTTGCAAACAATTACCGAACGACTCGGCGAATACATTGCGCACAGATATTATGGCCAAAGTTGGCGCCGCGAGTAAAGTGCGACAACTGTTGATGAACATGGTAACCGATGCTAGCATGGTTAACACCAAAATGGATTTATCAACTTTTTTGTGGTATTATGATTAATATTATTATTATTATTATTATTATTATTATTATTATTATTATTATTATTATTATTACTATTATTATTATTATTATTTAGCGCTCCATAGCGAGCGCGTTACAAAAGTTATATAAATAATTTTATTATTTTTAAATGTTTAATGTTCTTTTTATTACAGCATTATAATATCTTGCAAAAATTCACAAAAGCAAACTAGCAAAGTACTTTATTTTTTAATGCTACTTATTATGTGAAAAAATTAATATAATGTGAAATATTTAATATACTACATTTGTTTTATAATGAAAAATTATTATTATTTATAAAATTTATTTATTAATATGGTTTTATTGCATTTATTTAATCTAGTTTGTTAAAATTGTACAAAGATGAAACAATCAATTTGTACAAAAATGAAAAAGGCGCAAAGAATATTGTATCTAGATATTTTTCGTTTTTAGATGTGCTAATCAGAGTAACCGAGAGCGAGACCAAGCAGAAAGCAAAATCAGCATGTTTGTTTAAGCCCAATGACGGCGTCTCCGCAAAACAATCGCAACTGCTTTCGACAAATTTAGCTGTTTATCAAGCATTGCATAATTTATTGAAAAAAAGTAACTACATCATTTGAGGAGAATGTTTATTTTTATCTTATTAAACAGCTACCTGTATATTATAAAATATAAATAAAATAACTGGGTTATTTAACCTGCACAATAAATTATTTAATATTATTAATGGTTTAGTTAAATTATTTAATAATTGTAGAAGTTTAAAATGTATAAAATTTATATACCTTGTTAATTTTATTACAAACAATAAAGAATTGTAAATTGCTAAAAATAACTTTATAAAATAGCCGAGTTTAAATTGCAATTAATTTTATTTCAATAAAGTTGATATGTTAAAAACATTAACAAACCAAACTACTTACGAGTTAGTTATTAAAACAATCAAATTAGTTTAAATCATATCGCGCCAAATTAGTCATGGCTCTTAGATTGCCGGCTATCATGTACAAATTCGAATCGGCATACGCTTTCTTAGGCGCACTACACTCCGGGTCAGTGACAACAAGTTGATGCAAATCCGCGACTTTCTGCTCGTATTCGCGCAAAAGAGCGACCGTTTTGTCCATAGCGGCGGCGATCGGGCAGTCGTCCCGAAGCACGATGACGGCGACCGTATTGTGAACGCGCAGTAAGTTGTGGCCGAATTCGCGCATTTCGTACCCGAATGAAAACAGGTCGTTGATGACGGCCACGCAAATCGCCATATATTCGCGTAACAGTGCTAAATTTGGATCGTCGTATTCGCGTTCAGCAAGTTCAATTTCGTTTGCGTACTCGATCAGCACTTGCCCGACCATCATGCCGATATTGTATTTTCGAATCTATTTTTTAAATAAATATTTTATTGTCTTAGTTTATAGTTATAATTTAACTAAATTTTTTAAATCTATTATTTTTTATTCAATTTATTAATTTAATTCTTATTCTTATTTTTACGATTGTCTGCTTATTTAATATCTTGATAGTATTTTGTTTAGATTTTATAAGTTAGGTGTAAATATTTTATTATGCTTAATAACTTATAACAGGTATGTTTAATCTTGCTAATTATTTAATGGAATGAATATAAAATTTTAACGTATTCTCATTTAGAGAATTTATGACATAATTCTAACATGCACAGAGCTATTCAAATGTATTTTTTAATACACACTGCACACTGTACTTGTTAATTATTGTTAAATGTGGTATTACTAAAAATATCATCTAAAATTTTGTCAAAATATAAATAGATTTAATTTTTAAAATCAACTATATAAATTACTAAGAATTATTTATTGTTATTTAAAAATAATTGCAGTGTAAATTTCATCGTAAAAATTAAACATTCATCAATCAAATAAAATAATTAGATGCAAACCGCAAAATATTCGTTTAAATCTTTAAACTTAATTAGATCATTCGCCTTAACAAGTTTATTTTTTGTGCACAACGAATAACGGCGCACGTTATCGAGAACACGCGCGCGTTGTATCTTGCTAAGTTTCGCGCAAATCGCATCATACAGTGTATACAAGGCGAGTACGTACGGCTCGCAATCGCCAATTTCAGCATGCTTTTCGCCGGCCAATTTATCCAGGCAGTTTTCGAGCTGGCGCCAGAGCGTTTCACCTTGATCATTAAACTTAGCGCGCGTATCGCCCCAACTCGCCGTCGAATGATCATCGTATACCGTCATCATGATCATTAATTTGCACAGTTGCTCGTAGCGCGCGACCTCGGTACAATCGGGATACAAGTACGCGGCAAATATCCCGATGCATTTTTGCCGTTTGAAGCGCTCGGCCGACATACAGGCGCGCGCTTCTGCCTATTCGCACCATTTGCCGATTTCCGCCGCTAGTGTCGCGTCCATCGCGTTTTGGCGCCACTGGAAGCGCGACCGAAACGCCGGCAACGGATACTGCGCTCTCGCTTTCACCGACGGATTCGTGTTTACATCAGTGTATTCTATTTTGGTGAAATGTAAAATTTTATTTTTTCTTTATACAGTATATTTATTTACATTTATTAATTTATTTTAACCATGACAAATTATTTTAGAATTGAATAAAACAGGGCTAACTTTTATATTAATTTATATATTTTTATGAATGACTCGTCAAATTAACATCTTATAATAAAAGTTTCATGTAGCTCTATTCACATCAAATACAAATTAATACATTCAATTAATGCATTCAACAAGCATATTAGTTTCTATATAAAATTACATTTGCATTGAATAGGATAGCTCAAACAATCTATTTTTTAAATCTAATTTACGTTTTAAAATGAGAATTGATCAGTGTATATAACAAAATAAATATTATTTAAATAATAACTAAAACTTTCATTATTTGCGCTTTCTTTAATATATAGTTTATTAAAATTATCAAACAAATAAAAAAAAGTTAGCCCGGTACTACTTTAGCTTTAAAATAATTTGTCAGCTAATATTATTAGTTTATTGTGTAGTGTTAAAATTTCAACATAAATTTTTACAATCTTACTTAAACCGATAACTATTTGTTTAAATAAATAATTAATTTTTAAAAATCTAAATATTGTTTTTAAAAGTTAATGTAATGTTACATGATAGAATAGTTTATTACTTACCAATCATGATTTTTAAAAATATATTTAGATTATAATTTTGTATATTTAGAAATGCATAATTAAATATCTAAAATTGAAAACAATTTATATTGTATATTTTGAAATGTACTAAATTTTATTTAAATTATATTCTAATTAGTTATAAGTGACACGTTTAGAAATTTAGTTTGTATCTATTCTCAGCATATGGTATTTATGCAAATTAATTTTATTCTTATGCAATATTACATTTTAATTAATATAATTGTGCTCATCTTACCATAGATTGCACAGCATATTAAATATCTACTCCAAACTTGCAAAACAATTTTAAATTAATAATTATAAATAGAAATTAACGTGCTCGAATTTTTAGTTTGATAAATTTTCAAATGATATTTGTAAAATGTGTAATTTTCCATTTTTTAAATCAAATCATTCAAATTTTTTTTATTATTTATTTTATTATCCAAAATGGTATTAACAAGTAATAAACTAAAATTTTAAAAAATAGTATTGTTATAAAATATCCGGTATTTCAGTTTAATCTTAATAACTTATAAGTGAAATGTTTTAAAGAATAGAAATGTCTGACTAAATAAATAAGGATTTGTATCGCAATTATTGCGTTAATTGATTCGCTATTGAATCGCATTTGTTGTTGAGGTATACGAGCGGTGAGACTGCGTTTTGTCGGCCATACTATCGAAACAATCGATAAGTTCTTCAATCGCTTGACTCGATTCGAGCTAAACGTCGATCTTATGCTTGAGTTTGAGTTCCGAAGCGAGTCGTTGAGCCGTTTAAGCGATTTAACGCAAAACTATCGCAAAAATATTTCAGAGATTAACGACTCGTTCTTTACGGATATCGACAAACATTTACCGAATTTACAGTATTTGTCGATAATTAACGCAAACATTTCAATTAAATTCTAAATTTTAATAAACTATTATAATATTGAAAGTTTTTACTAAAATTGTATTTTAATTAAAATTGCTTATTTTCAATAAGATTTAATATTACATACCATAAATTCAAATTAATTTCTATTTAATAAATTATATAATTTCTGATTGATTTAAGAATATTAGTTTATATTTAACATAAAATTGTAACATGGCAATTATTTTGAAAACAAAACTACACAAAATCGCATCAATAATAGAAATGTATATTTAAATTAATATTAAGTAAAATAAATTCTAAATTTTAACCTTGTATAAAAATTAAAACTTTTAAAACTTTTGCTGTGCGTATGTATCGCATAGTTTGCCGATAGATGGCAGTCATATACGCCATACAAAACTGGTTTTCATTTTATCACATGTTATGAGAAAACGTTTTTGTTTTGATTGCAAGCATTGGTCGCGAAATACAATTGAATTCAATCCGAAACTGCAATCACTAGTCGTCACTCGTCAGTCATCGCCAGTCGTTCTCATCATTCGATTACTCGATAAACAAATTCTATTCAAACCTTAAATTGATATCAAGTTTCAGTCGATAATAGCGTTTAATTGCAAACAAGTATTCATTTGTTTAACGCAATCGTCGAACAGATTCGCAACGCTTTGTGACGTAAGTATTGACCGCTTTTCGCAAAACTGAAACACATTTTTAAACGAATTGTTTTCACTCTTATTGTTAGGATTGGACGCAAAACAGCGATTGAATTGATTGCGAGTAATGGCGACACAAGTCGTCTACAAAACGAAAGCGGTTTTCGAGTTCCGAGACTGCGATCCGAGCGGTGCGGAGAAGAGCGACGTCTTTCGCGTCGATTCGATCGAATGCTTTATTAACTATTTTCGGGATCGATGTCAGCAATACAGTGGTCTGGAGTGTATTGGTCTGCAGATTCGATTGGCCAGCGATGTCGCCGATATCGGCGCCGACGCCCGCATCGACTGCGCGTTTCTCGACTGCGGCGCCGATTGGTCGAAGCCGAAGGTCTCGGACATCAAACTCAGCAAAAAGTGGGAAATCAAGGCATGCCTGCGCCGGAGAGCTGACCGGCCGGCCGGCGAACAGCCGCCGCCCGACACTTGGCTGGCATTCGGGTTCGCCGTAACGCTAACCAAACCTATCGATCGCTGCTGTGAACCGAGTGTCTCGTTTCGGTCGGCGATCGCGAAGACCTTTAATGACAAAATGTTTTCCGATTTGAAGATAATTTGCGGACAAAAAGAGGTTTACGTCTCGAAAGCGGTTCTGAGTTCGCGTTCGGAAGTGTTTCGCAATATGTTATCGAATCATATGCTTGAGAGTCAGACAAATGAAGTGGTTGTCGAAGACATCGGCGCCGAAGTGATGGAACAGTTTCTGAAGTACTTGTACTACGGGTTCTGCGAACGACTGGAACCGATGGCCGAATCGCTGCTCTATTGCGCCGTTAAGTACGAAATACGCGATTTGAGGACTGTTTGCGAAAATCTTCTGTCGATTAGAATCAACGCTAAAAATGCGGTAAAACTGTTGAAAGTGTTCGACAAATACTCGTCGGAAGACTCGAAGCAAAAAACGATTGAATATATGGCGAAAGACATGAAAGCGATTGTCGAGAAGTCGGCCGAAGACTGGAAGCGATTAATGAAAACAAATCCGGATTTAGTGAACGAAGTGGTCGTCGAAACGAGTGAGCGATCGAAGCGTAAGAAAGAGATCGAAAGCAAGACTTCGCTTAAGACTCATTCCTATCATTACTACAAATAATGCATTCATTCGTTATATTCTATATACATGTTAATTGGAAATTTGTTTTAAATACGAATAATTATTTTAGTTATAACATGTTTTTTTTAAAAAGATTTTAAACGTAACAATTTTTTAGTAAATAAATGAATGTTTATATAAGTTTTATAATGTATAGTCTGCTTATAACTGCAATGTACTAATAATCGCTTTCAACCAATTTTATACATTTTGTTAAATAAATAATTTTAGAAACAGAACAAAATATTTATTTAGTAAAATATGAACTTGTTAGAAATTAGCCGAGTTTACACCGACATATAGCCACGAGTGCTAACCACATACGAACGCTCTTGATCACCATCAACTAATCGTTTGGTAAAAAGGCACATGCCGAAATGTTCAAACTTCAAACCCATTTTCGTCACGACAGCCATCGCCTGACCACTCGTTTCCCATACGTGACATAACAGGCCGTACGTGAGTGTCGTCGGCAGCAGTCGACAGCGGCGGCCGAACAACAACTCGGCGATCGGTTGGCTGTCGGCGAACAGCATTTGGACAATACCTCGCTTTTCGTTCGTCTCGTGTATCACACATAAGCCCAACACTTCCCGATCGGCATTCATAGCAACCAATTGCGCCGTTTGTGGCGTTTTCGCGATTTCTCGTATAAGTGCCGTCCGATCGCAACCCTTCATAACACTTATGTCGTATTCGACGACTTCTTCGATGTTATTCTCGTCTATCGATTGCACTGTAATTCCGTCGATATTCGCGACTAATTGCGTCAAATCAGGTATTCCGACGTAAAGCCGTACGCGTCTGTCGGCGCTGTAGGTGAAGCCACTTCTGTACCGGTATTTATCCCACATCGGGTACTGCGCCGTTAGACCAATGTTTCGATTCGGGCCGATATGATCTAGGCACTTTTGCCACAGAATTTTGCCGATACCCATACCTTGGTATTCGGGTAATACGAAAAACCCATTTATAAACGCCGAGTCGGGCGACATATTTGTGCCGTTACATCCGCCGATAATTTTGCCTAGATCATTTTAAAAAATTTTATAAGTTATAGAATTTTACATGCTGCTTATTTCCTTAATTTTATATACAATTAAATACAATTAAAAACATCACTTTAAGCGATAATTGTGTTTAATATGTAAAAAATTAATTTATTATAAGTAAAATGCATAATCAAGCACTTTTAATGTTATGTTTAATTAAGAATATTAATTAATGTATTATAAAATAAACTATCCTTATTAATTATTTAAGAAATGATTGTAACACTATTGTTATCTACAACCGGTACAAATTTTTAATAACTTTGTTTAATTTGTAACCTCAAATATAGTGTAAATAATTTTAGCTTGCTTACCTGAATCGACATCGAGTGCGATGAGTGAGCCGTTCGGATCGATTTTCATCATAATTTCGTTGCAATAGAGCGGTAACTCGAAGTGCACTGACGGCCAGAGGCGGCGAACTTCGGCGCAATCGGACGGCGCGAGTGCGCGAATCAAAACGTTTGGTTTGACTTGAGTCGACATTATTTTATTTAATGAGTTTTAATATACAGATTGTTAAAAAAATAGTCTATTTGCTCAGTCTAAAATATCAGCAAGTAATTTATAGTAAGATGCGGAAATTGTGTAACATTGATTTTGCACTTTTATCAAAGCACTTTCTTAGTGAATGTTAAACTGTGTTAAAGAAAATATTTCAATGAATTATCTAGATTGTTTATACGTGACATTATCTTATGAATTAATTTTAAGATAACATAACATGTTAGATTCTAATTCTAAGATCATAGTTTACAGTGCTGTCAATCGCATTTTTCTTATCTTAAATTGATTGTAATAATTTATCACTGATAAATTTTAAGAAAGTTGGCATATTTTTAAAATAACAATCTCACATAGTCATAGATAAACAATCTGTATAAAAAGTGGATTTACGCTTAAAAATCAATACAACAATCATAAACTATTTAAAATATGTAATATTACAACATCTTTATCAAAGCAATTAAATCTAAATATCATGTATCAATGTAAAACCTTTTAATTAATCTTAGTTTTTAATTAGTTTACACACAAATTACAATTTATATTTTAGATTTTAGATTTACTATCAATATAGATTTTTTTGTTAAAAATACTAACAATCATTTAACACATAATGTTAATTGAAATCTAATGTTAGGTTATTTATTGTTATTTATTTTACACAGTTACTAATATTAATTATATTAAAATAAATAAATTAACATAAAGTTTGTATATTTAGTTAATTAATTAAGTGATTTATTAAAATACAAAGTAAGATAGCGCAAAATATTATACATGCAAATTTTAACTTAAACTTGTAAACTAAATTATAAAGTATATTTTATATTCTAATTTTTAAAACCTAAATTTTTGCTTTTACGTATGTCAAATATGTTACGGTACTTATTTGCTAACAATATTATGATTTTGTTTGGCAGTTGATATATAGGTCTGTGCAAGATTTTATAAAACTAAAGTGCAGAAACTAAACCGTTTTAAAAATAATAGCAGCCCAACCCGCGGTAAACATAGCTGCGATGTTGGGTTAAACTTGTTAAACTTATTAAATAAAACAAAAACTTTTATTAATTTATAATGCTTAATTTATTATTTACAAATTAAAACATATTAATCATATAAAAATAAATTAAAAATTATAATTAATAAAAATATTATATTTAATTTGCGTAAATTTACACATAATCAATAATAAAACGTAAAGTGTTTAGAATAAATTTAAAACTATAACAGATTAAATTATTTAAAAATACTTTGAATATCAAATAAATATATGGAAAATTTTAAATGGAGTTATATTTTTTCTAAAATTTATTATTACACATTTGCTAAATATGCTTGATAACATGATTATTGTAAAAATATGTCTTTAAGCTAAAATACAACACTATTAGTTTTTAAAAGTAACTTTATATTAAGTGTATTTATATTAGCCTTAATTTTATCCTAATGTGACTCAATTATTCAATATATTTAATATTCAACAATGTATAAACTAATAATCGTTATTGCATTTAGTATACTAAATTTGGCAAATATGAATTATCGAGATAAACCATGTAAATTTTTAAAATTATAACTAATTACTATTATATTGCATAAGTTATTTTGTTTTATTTTAAACAGCTATTAGTAAAAGCGAATGCTTTGAGAATATCTACAAACGCTGTCCGTATAGTCAGGACTACACCGAAGCGGATGTGGAGATCGCGCGGAAATACATACAAAACAAGTTTATCACTGAAGCCAAGTATAAACCCGTAAAACCAGCATGTTCAAAACTATATGTGCGTAAAGAGTGGAAGTGTATGCGCGAAGACGAGAGGTTAGAGTTGATACGCATTTTGCGTATACTGTATAAAAGAGGTGACATCGAGTACCTGGCCAATGTGCACAAGAACTGGTGGCCGGCGTTTCACCTCACATACGAGTTTGGTGCCACTCATATACTACTGGTGCTAGAATTGGAAAAACGTATTAAAAAGATAAATCCAAAACTGTATAAACCACTCTGGGTAATTTTTATTACATTCTTTAAAATTTTATTACCATGGCAGTTTATTTATAATTTTGAAAAAACATATTTAAGAACAGTTACCGGAACTAGACTTCGCGGCACCAGATGAGTCGCTAATTTGGGACTATTTCGGCACAACCGGCAACTACTCGACCGGTTATTGCGTCGGCGACGGTATGTTCCGCAATATGAGCTTGGTGAAATGTATGCGCCGGCAATGAAATGCTAATGCCACAATTCTACCTTGGTACTCGCCCGAAGTGTTTGCGTCATATTTTCAACACGACTTCGGCTCCGGAATACACGTTTTGCCTCATTTGGCAATCGGGGGCTGGTATGGCGACCATAGTATATCAACGGCGCCAAATGAGTATGTTATTAATAGTTTATAATATTATTAATATTTTTGTATTTTAATTTGCATATTTTATACTACGTAAATAGTATCGTGTTTTATTTATGGCAGTACACAGATGAATTTTATGAGATAAAGAGCGGAATACGAAATAGTTCACTGTTAACCCCCGATAGTTATAACCAAGGTTATCGAGCTAATCCACTTACCGGCAAAATTGAGCGTGCTAACTTATACGATAAATTGACATACATTTCCGATTATACACCTCTGGAGACCCAACAGATGACATTCGGCGACTTGTGTTACATTCCGGAAGAGTTAGTCGTAATTATTAAAAGACTTTTACGAAACGAGACGTTTCCGGAGCCGACGGCCGTACGACGTCTGCGCAAAGCGTTGCCGAAAGACTTGTTTCGCAAATACTTTCCGGACTTTGCGAACGGAAACTACAGTCCATTATATCACGACTTACGCGAAGTCGGGAATTGCAACGCAAAGTGTAAACCCATTCCGCAGTTTCGGCGCTTTTTGGATACCGAGAACGGCGTACGACAACTGACTGCTATTAAGTACGACCTACCTGGGCGAAACACAATCCAGTTATCCCTAACGGCACAGCAATTTCGGGTTGATTTGACTAACGATTTAAATAGATATGTATATTGTAGTCCATATATTGCAAGCTAATAGTCGTTGCTATTAAATGACAATTTTGTATTTATTTTTCTATGTTAATTTAAAATTATAGTTTAGATTAATTACCATGTGTTTAACATAAAATATAGTTTAATAAATTATTAGTTAATTGCAAAAATTAATTATTTTATTAAAATTAAGTAATTAAAACTAATTTTTAAAAACAAATATTGTTTAATATTTTTAATTGCTATAACTTTTTTTATATAAATTGTTTTATTTTCTCTTGTTATATTACCAAAAAACAACTTGCAAACATTTTATATTATTAAAAACATGTTTTTTTAATAGCTTTGATGGCTGCAAGCAAAGAAAAGGTATATATATATTCACCTCTGACCCACCCACCCACCCCCCAACGGGTTGTTATCATTTTGAATAGCGGGGAAAATTATGCTGTTATTAAAGAGGCTTTTTATACTTTTAACACAGCGAGTCAAACATTTTATACTACCATCGTGATTAAAATTTTGTTTTTGTATTTTGTGACTTTCTATATTTGCATTTACACGCTTTGTATTAACTGCGATAATCACGTAACAGTGAGATTTGATAAACGAAAAAAGTTGTACTAATAGTGCGGTTTTGCAGGTTAATATACAAAGAATTGCTAATATAAATGGTGCATTAGTGGATGGTATGAATATGTTAAGTGTGTATAGCCATAGGAAATGCACTGGGCTAGTGGATTGGACGGCTGGTGTGCTTAGGGGGAGCATTGTAAAAATGCACACTTTTAGCGTTATATTAATAGCGCGCCAATATGAGATGGCATACAAATAGAACACATTGATGGATGGGGTGCATTAGTGGAGAATATACTGCCATAGGAAATGCATTGGGATAGGGGATTGGGGACTGGTGTGCTTTGGGGGGCATTGTAAAAATGCGCATTTTTAGCGTTATATTAATAGCGCGCCAATTTGAGATGGCTTACAAATGGAACACATTGGGAAATATGGTGCATTAGTGGAGTGTATATTGCCATAGGATTAACATTGGGCTAGTGGATTGGCGCACTAGTGTGCTTAGGGGAGCTTTGTAAAACTGCACATTTTTAACGTTATATTAATAGCGCGTCAATTTGAGATGGCTTACAAATGGAACATATTAGTGGATGGGGTGCATTAGTGGAGGGTATATTGCCATAGGAAAAGCATTGGACGGCTAATAAGCTTAGGGAAAGGACTATTAGTGGATGGATTGGTGAAGAGCACACTTGCGCATTTGTGAAGGTTTTGTATACCTTACTTGCGCGTCTGTGAAGTTTTTGTATACCTTACTTGCGCGTCTGTGAAGTTTTTGTATACCTTACTTGCGCGTCTGTGAAGTTGGCATATTTGACATGATCATATTTGAATTTTGTATAGCTTTGGATTGCTTAATTAATCTTACAGTATATGCTTAATAAATAAATAAATGATTAAAACTAGCTTATGAACTTTATATCAAAGCTATTAACGTCATACTGGGCAGTCTTGTTTTGTTATGTAAATGACAAACATGTGTGATGCATATTGACTTAACAATATTCGACATAGCCATATTCAACCTAACAATATTTGTCATAACAATATTCGAATTAACAATATTTAATATAACGAAGTTTTTCTTATAATATTTGACAACGACATACAATATAAAACAATTTACGATAATTTGCAAAATATGATTCGACATATGAAAATTCAATTTTGAAAAATTCGACTTGAATTTATTTGACTTAATAATTAATATAAAATTTTATTATACAAATTTTGTTTTTATCAAAAATATATCCTTTATCGCATATGAAGATAATTTCGCACAAGACACAGTTCTCAAGCCACCAATTCGTTAGTCTAATTATAATTTTTTTTAATAGCTAACGAAATACTATTGCACATAAATAATCACACAATAAAAGAACAATTTATATAAAACCATATTTTATATAAGAGCTATTTGATTTTAATGAAATCTTCGAATTTTGTGGCATGCTAACACCAATAGCATTTAATTCAAATAATGTATCACGTATACATTTGACCGAATGGTATGTAAAGTGTAACAAGATATCCTCAATTGTTCGATCGATTGATTACAACAAGTATGTATTTGTTTGCACATTTTATACATTGCAATTTACAAGCTTATTAATATATTTGCAAATTGTTTATTAGTCTATGTTTTACAATGCTCTCGCAATTATCAAACGAGCATGATAATTGCTATGAGATTTTAAACAATTTCGCATTTAACGACTTGTTTAAGCAATTATTTGTGCTAACATTTCGATTGGAACGCGCAATTAAGTTTACGTTTACCTTGCACAATCGTAATATATTAATGAAGCATTTAGTGGAAACCACGTTTAAAATATACGATAAACGCGACAACAGAACTAAATTCAATTACTATTTACAATACGAGCCAACAGTCGTCGAATCGCTGCCCAAACCGTATGTAACGGATTGTTTGGATTATAATAGAATTGAATACAAATCGCAAATCGATTGCATCGATAAGTGCAGAATCGACGCGATTCGCGAATTATATCCGAACCAATGGCCCGGAAACTACTTAACTGACCAGCGATTAGACATAATATTTATTGAATATTTTGAAATATATAAACAAAATATGACAATCGATGAGCAAATTGGTAAAAAATGCAAACATGCTTGTTTAATGCGAAATGAATGCCACGAAGAGTATCACGCGTTTAAGAACAGAATTTGCACAAACTATTAATTCAGATTTTATATGTTTATTACCGCCGGTCGGAGCGACCAGAGTTTACCGACAAATACCGAAAATCCTGTTCGAAGAGTTCATATCATATATCGCTAGTTATCTGAGTCTATGGTTCGGATTCACTGTTATAGCGCTTTCGAATGCAATTCAATTTATTATTAATAAAATTAGAATACATTTAAACGTAAATTATAATAGTTTTCATAGAAGGTATATAAAAATATTTTTTATGCCGCGTACGATACGCTCGATTCACTAAAGGTGCATGTTAATCGTTTTGCTAGAACATTGTATTTTATATTAGTTACAAGTTACAAATTATTTAGTAAATGCAATATTACTTATCACATATAATATCTTTAGAATCGTGAAGTGTAAAATAAGTTAAATAAAATTCATAATTTGAAATTTATTATTATAAGTTTCAATTTATGTTTACTACTTTATTAATTAATTTATTAATTATGCAATAAATACCAATTAATTGTAATTTAGCCGTTAATTGCATTTAAATAATTATTTACTTGTTTTTTATTGCAAAAATGTTTAATACAGTATTGATTTAAAAAGTTATTTATCATGTGTATTTAATATATGATTATTACGAGTTAGGTAAATCACTAATCCTGCAAGTGAATTTAAATAACATGTCAATATAAATGTTTATCGATTAAAGTATTTCTATTAATATATTAATAGAAATTAAATGTTTAAATATAGTTTAATTATTTAAGTTTACTTCCAATTATTAAAAAAATCTAAATAAAATTGTAATAGAAACTAAAAGCATAGATTTAATTTTAATTAATTTATTATGTAATTATATAAAGATTTTAAAAGCAAATGCTGTACTAACACTTAGCTTTATACACTTATAACTTATATGCTGTATTAACTTATAAATAAACTAAATTAATTAACCAAATTGACTTTATGAATTTAAACTGCAAACTTATTAATTTAAGTTTAATAAATAAAATACAATAATTTAATTTATTTGAGTTTATCTACCTTCGTTCTAAATATACACTTGCTAATTTAACGAGTTTAATCAACTTTTGCAAACTTAAAAAACATATGTTTCCAAATAAATAAAAAGGTTAATGTAATTAATTGAAATATATTAATGTATAAAAACCTCAACAAAAATCGAGTTTATTCTAACATAAGAAATGTTTGTGAAGTACATTAATATATTATATTTTCTAATTTTATTACAAAATTTTATCCATGTTAAATGTCGAGCAAATCAGCAAAACATACGTAGATAAATTATATTAATAAGATTATAAAAATTTGACTTGTTATAGTTATTATGTTTTATCAATTTGTTAACAGCAATCGGCGAAAGCGAATGCTTTGAGAATATCTACAAACGCTGTCCGTATAGTCAGGACTACACCGAAGCGGATGTGGAGATCGCGCGGAAATACATACAAAACAAGTTTATCACTGAAGCCAAGTATAAACCGGTAAAACCAGCATGCTCAAAACTATATGTGCGCAAAGAGTGGAAGTGTATGCGCGAAGACGAGAGGTTAGAGTTGATACGCATTTTGCGTATACTGTATAAAAGAGGTGACATCGAGTACCTGGCCAATCTGCACAAGAACTGGTGGCCGGCGTTTCACCTCACATACGAGTTCGGGGCCACTCATACACTACTGGCGCTAGAATTGGAGAAACGTATTAAACAGATTAATCCGAAATTGTATAAACCACTCTGGGTAATTTTATTTAAGCCAAAATATAATTTTAAAATAACATTGTTTAAATAAATAAATATTACATCAAATATATTATTACAGTTTCCGGAGCTAGACTTCGCGGCACCGGAACAGTCGCTAATTTGGGACTATTTCGGCACAACCGGCAACTACTCGACCAGCTATTGCGTCGGCGACGGTATGTTCACCGGTTTGAGCTTGGTGAAATGTATGCGCCGACAGTGGAATGAGGATGGTACAATGCCACCCTGGTACTCGCCTGAACTGTTCGCGTCATTCCAACAAGATCATGCCCTGTTCGAAGATGGCAGCCATTTTCTGCCCCATTTGTCAATCGGGGGCTGGTATGGCGACCATAGTGTCCAACACGCGCCAAATGAGTATGCTAGTTTGTAAACGCTATTTAATTATTGTATATTTTTGTTTACAACCAATGCACATAAAAACTAATTTTAAAATATACTGTATACTATTTGTATATAATATGCAATATGTGCAATAGACAGTATAAAATATAATATGTGTTATTTATTTAACCAAAATAGTATCACGTTCCATTTCTGGCATAATCCCGACGAGTTGTCTGACCTCAAGAAGGGTTTGCGCAATAGCTCGCTCTTGACACCCGACGGCTATAACCAACTATTTCGAGCCAACCCGATAACCGGCAAAATTGAACGTACTAATTTGTACGATAAATTAACATTTTTCTCGGATTATACACCTCTGGAGACCTATCAGCTGACATTCGGCGACTTGTGTTACATTCCGGAAGAGTTAGTCGTAATTATTAAAAGACTTTTACGAAACGAGACGTTTCCGGAGCCGACGGCCGTACGACGTCTGCGCAAAGCGTTGCCGAAAGACTTGTTTCGCAAATACTTTCCGGACTTTGCGAACGGAAACTACAGTCCATTATATCACGACTTACGCGAAGTCGGGAATTGCAACGCAAAGTGTAATCCCATTCCGCAGTTTCAGCGCTATATAGACACAGAGAACGGGAGACGACAGATGGTTGTCCATAAGTATGACCTACCTGGGTATAATGGACTGCCAGTCATGCTTATGGGACAACAATTTTGGGTCGATTTTAACAACGATCTGAATAGATATGGATATTGTAGTCCATATATTGCTAGCAATTATACGTTATATTAATTTTTTAAATTATTTGAATCAATACGATTCGCACATCAGCTTCGGTGCAGCCCTGACTATATGGACAGCATTTGTAGATATTCTCGAATCATTCACTTTTGCCAAGTTATTGTATGTTTAATTTAAGCTCTCTAACAATAATGCCTAGCCTGGTATCGATAATTTAACTAGCTAATCTAATCTTTTGTATTAATTTTTATTAAAATATATTAATGCATTTCACAAACATTTAAAAATAATTGTGTAAATTATTTTATCTATAATATTACATGTTAGCAGTAGTGCATTTCATGTTAATAATCAGAGCAAAATTTTACATGTTGGAATTATTTACTTTTTAAATGCTTCTTTATACTTAATATAAAAATATAATTAATTATAAGCATGGTATTAATTTGCAACATTGTGTGGGTTTATTAATATCAATGATTTTTATATAACATCGTGATATATACGAGAAAATTTGTGCATGGTTAAATGTATTTAATAAATATATTTATATAACAAATTAATAAAACACTTAGTTATTCTAGCATTATCATACTAGTCTATTTAATTTAACATGTTATATAATTATCGCATAACTTATCCATTCGAGAAATAATTAGTCTCTCATTAAGACATTACTTCTAAACAAATATTTATTTTAAGAAAATCTGTATTTTTTCAAAATTTATATAAAACAAAAAACTTTAATACTCATCCGATGAATAGTGATTCGAATCGTCAGTTTCGACATCCGTTGTATCGCTGAAATAGCAATCACTAAAATCGTCGACAGAAGCCGTGCGAATCGAAACGGTTCGCAATCGCTTCGAAGCGGCGATTAGTGCCGAAACACGCGATTCACTCACTTCTCCAGAATTGTTGTTCACTACAAATGAGCGCACATTTCGCAATCGCGACAAACGATTCAACGCAATGTCTGTGATGTGGGCCTTAGTTATCACCAAATACTGCAAATTCGGTAAATGCTTGTCGATATCCGCGAAGAACGAGTCGTCGATTTGCTTCGATGTTACGTAGCGATAGAATCGTAGCGACAAATGCGTTAAAGCACTCAATCCACTCAACCAGTGGCTCGAGATTCGCATCTCATCTCTGATAAGAATCGTGAGTTCGAGTCGAGTCAAGCGATCGAAGCACTGATTAATCGCAGCGATCGTAGCGATCAGTTGCGCCGATTCGGCCTCGCATTCGAAGCGCAGCGCAAACCGCGCCAATCGGCGACATTCGCGGCCAATCCGCGCGACGCCGACGGCGAGCGCGTCGACGGGATGCGTGACATAAAGTCTCAAGTGTCGGAGCGCCGACATCTGCACCAAACCGGCGACGAGTGCGCCGAACGACAACTCCCTGTTAGTCGTCATAACGATCGCTACGCTCTCGAGACTGTCCGCCTGTTCGGCGACAAACTGCTTAAACGCCGCGATGTCTTTGTCGGTAAAACGCGCCGATATTCGCCGCAATCGGTTCGCGTAGAAGAGTCGCCGCTCGTCGTCGTCGAGAAAAGTGCGGCGAAAGTACTGCCGGCGAACGAGCACTGAGTCGAGCCGTCGGCACTCGAGCAGACACGGGCGGCGCGACCGGAATCGGCGAAAATGCCGGTTCTCGTGGACCTCAATCGATCGCAACGTTTCGGTAAACTTTACGCAAAACGCGCGAAACGTTTTCACTTTCAGGTCGTATAACGTGAACGCGACGGACGACACGTGCGATAAGTGCTGTGTAATCGCGTCGAACATACGGTCGATGTCTACCGAATATAAGTTAATCCGACGGTAGTCCACGTCTAGCGGGAACTGAATCGCGCGAATGTGCGGACACTTGCGTAGGATTGCGACGAATCGACGCAAAACTATCTTCGCGTTCGGCTTCGGTTCCATTCGGCGCATCAATCGGTCGGTAATCACGAGTTTGTATTGTCGCTTATGGACGGATCGGTAGATCTGTTTCGACAGACACTCGAAGCGAAACGAGTCCTCAAACGACAGGAACTGCAGAATCTCTTCACACATATCATCGCCGAAGCGGGACATCGAGTCTCTCCGCAAACAGTCATTGTCTTCCAATTCTCTCTTCAACTCGTCTTTCAACCGCTTGTGAAGACTGATAGTCTGAATGCCGACACTTCTCGTCCGACGTCTGCCGCACATAACTGACGGTTCGTTTGATTCGTCGGTGAGTTGTGTCGCCGACCGCTCGACAGCGCTATCGATGGCATCGAGTCTGGCCTTCAAAGCCGTCGACAGCCGTTCGCGCGCGACATCTCTTCGGCCGATGCGGTCACACATTCGCTGATAGACTTCGTCGACAATCGCGTTAAACACATCCAAAGACACGACCGAAGAGTCGGTAGTCGTAGAGCTGGTGCTCGACATCGATGTCATGACTTAAACTGAATTAAAGCTATTTTTATAATAGTCTCAAATAATAGTCAATTAACTAATTGCGCGACAAATGCTTTATTAGAAACAAAATTCAAACTTCAGTTTAATTCACAACTATTTTCAAACAATAAATGCAATTAAAAACAATAATAGATTCAAAACATTCGCAAAACATGTGCGAAATGTTTGTAAACAAAGAGTATTGTTGTTGTGGTGTGTGTTGAGTATGAGCTGACGATAGATGGCTGTCGTATATGTTTAAAAATATTTCAAAGTTTTGTACTGTGCAAACTACATACCTTGCTTTATACAAGGTAAAATAGTTTAAAGTTATTTACTTCAGAATTTTCTAAATGTTACATGTAATGTTATATTTTTAAAATATGTTTTATTTCATTTGATTAAAACAGCTTATTTTATTTAAGTTTTAATGTATGCTAATAAATATTTATTGATTTACTTTTATTAATATAATAGAATAGTAAAATTTATAAGTTATTTAACTATAAGATAAACTTAGCAATTTTGTGGCAAATTATTAAAAATGACTTTAAAAACTGTTTCTTTAAATAAATCTATTTTAATAAATAATTTTACAAAGAATATTAACAACTAAATGTTTTATTAGTAATTTATCAAGTGTAATATAAAACTTATGCAGTTTTAGTTAAGCTAAAACATAAAGAAAGATAAATAATTAAATTAGTACATTAGTCAGTAATATAAAAGCATTAATGATTATTTTAATAATTACTAGAGTTTTAGTAAAGTTATCTAGATACTTGATCTCGCATATAATATGCAAATTATGTCTCAAATAAAAATAATTTACAATAATCTGCTTTATTGTATATAGTAAATAAATTACTTAAAATTAGCACAGCAAAATTGCAACAAACTTTCTTATAATTGATTTGCAATTATAAATTAGAATTCGAGTCTTGTTGTACATTAATCGTCATTTGATTCATCAGATCCGACATCCGATGAATCGTTGGAATAATAGTTATCGCTATCGTCGACACGATATGAGTGAATATTGATGTTTCGGATTCGCTTCGATTCGCGCATTAGTGCCGAAACACTCGATTCACTCACTTCTCGCAAATTT
>JAQIXC010000743.1:0-20743 GCA_034697605.1 Metabelba pulverosa | reverse complement strand
GCAAAACTCCGTATCTTTTTGCATTGAAGTCGCAACTTTGAAAAATCATATCTCGAAAACTAAGCAAGATAAAAAAAATATGATGAAACAAAACGCTGTGCAGAATTGGATTTAGAATCCAATGAGAATGGTTAAATTCATAAAATCCACATCTCATATTACTGTTAGCTCTTCTTTCTACAGTATAATTTTGTTTTTGTTTAATTCAGATTATTTCATATTCTACTACTGAATGTCATGCCAAACGCATTAAACAATGGCATTAATTCAAGCATTATTAATTACTAATTAAACTACTATCCTGTTCAAATTGGCACGAGTATCACACATTAACAGTCGGGTTAATCTCTGTACTGAAAGTATTATCATGCAGCAATTGAGCTGTGCCACAGTTCGAATTAATCTGAATGTTAAGCCTAATTACGATTACAACAATTATAAGAGTAGATAAAATCTGAATATAAATGTAACAAGTAGCATTTAACTAATATGATTGCGAGCAAACTGAATAAAATAAATTTGCACATTTCAAACGCGAAATATGAGTGATAATAACGCGAATAAGTTTGCGCAAAACGTGCGAAAAGCGTACCAATTTATTACGCTATTAACAATTGAGCCAGTTGCATTTGTCGTATTTTTCACCTTGCACGTGAACACGATGCCGTGCGCGCAGCTAACCCAAGATAAAGTATGCATGCAGCAATTTGGCCTAAATAGCAGCTACTGTGCCGTACTGTCGGAAACGAGCGCGAGCGAAAATAAGCAATTGGTGCTGGGTGCTGCGGCCCGGTTCGGCATTTATTCTACACTGTTCATGACGTTCACGGGACTCGTGTGCGGCCTCTTTCTCGGCGGCTTCATCGACAAATATAAGCATGCTAAAAAAATCGTATTCGCCGCGTTCTCAGTCGGCGCGATCACCCAAGCAACTATGCATTTCTTGAATGCTTATTTTTTCGATGCATGTAAGCATTGTACTATTTTATCATAATTTGTTTTATCAAATTGCTTTATTTTAATATTTGCGTTTGATTGATCTTTAATAATTTGCTATGGTGTTATGTAATCATAATCATAAATATATCAATAAGCGTTAAACTATTAGCATGCTTAGGTTCGAGTCTTTTATAATGATAAATATGAGGTATTTTTTAAATTGATCCTTAAATTAAAATTAGTTCATAAAATACAACATTACTTATTAATTTCCGATGTTATATCCAAACCTAAAATATAACTTTAATACTTTAACTACTTTAATACTGTAACTATTTTATTTTTAATCTTGTTGTGTATCTATAAATTATTTTCTACATTGTTCTTTTGTTGCTAGTAAGTTAGCTAGCGGTGTTTTAAATAACTTACTTAGTTAAGTTTACAATAAATTAGCATAAACTAACATGTTTAATGTAGTTCGAGTCGAATTTCAAGGTTCGAATTTTATTTGCTTTAGAGTTTAATTAAATTAATATTAATAAATCATAAATTAATTAAAAGTAAAAATGTATCAATATGTAGCAATCTACTATGGAATTTTCTCAAACATCCCGAGCGTACTATCGGGCGGTTTGTTCGCCGCGTTGACGGCCAACATGTCGTATTGCGCGGTCACTACACCCGCCAAATGGCTCGGCATTCGGCTATTAATTGGCGAAATTATCATGTATATTGGTGCGTTTAAGTCCGCTTTTAACTTAAATATCTCAATCATATATTCAATTGTGTCCTGTACAATTAACAGGGCAAACATCAGGCACGTTTGTCGGCGGTCAGGTACTTAAATACCCGTCCATGTTTAGCGGGGGTCAACTGCACAACTACTCGGGCGTCTATATGATATCGGCCGGTGCGAATCTGTTGGCGTTATTATGGACCATATATTTCGTCAATGAGAAACATGACATGCTTAAATTTAAACGCCTCTTCGGTACGGATGCCGAACGCGTGGCTATTGATAAGAGCGATGACAACGCAATCGATAGCAAACCCGAGCGACAATCAGCGGACAGTCGGCGCAAACATCCGCTGCGACTACTGTTCAGTTGGGATAACATGAAGGATATGTTCCGCACGTGTTGTCAGCGACGGCCCAATTACGTGAGACTTCAGATTTGGCTCATATTCGCGTCGATGTTGTGCTATATTATCGCCCGAATCGGGCCAATGGTCGTACTTTTCCAGTTTGTCCAATACGTGTTCCGCTGGAACTTCGAGTCCTATTCGATCGCGTCGGCGATCGGCGACCTCACCAACGCGCTCGTGTCAATCCTGGTGGTGCCGCTTTTAATCAAGGTAATTTTTAAAACAATTTACATCTAAAACAAACTAGATTGATTTAATAAACAGTATTATGTAAATGAGTTAACCTAAAAGTAATTAATATAATGGTATAATTTATATAAGTAAATTAATAGTTTATGTAAATGCTGGTAATAATTTTGTTGCGTGCTAAAATTTCTACCCAGCTCATCCGTCTCAACGACCCGAAGCTGGCGTTAGTAGGTTTGGCCTCATTTTTCGCGCAGAACCTAATGCGCGGTTTATGGCTCCGGGAGATCGGCTTTTATACGTCGATAGTCGTCGGCTCTATCAGCTCCCTGTCCACAGTGGGTATGCGCGCGCACCTGTCGAAGATTGTTCCGCTGGCCGAGCAGGGAAAGGTGTACAGCTTAATGTCGGTGATCGACGCCGTGTCGCCGCTCATCGCGTCGGCGCTCTTCTCCAACACATTCGCCGCAACAATGCAGTCAATGCCCGGAACGGCGCTCCTCGTCGTCGCCGGCTTTCTGGTGCTACCGATGGCAGTCATGCTATGGATCGACGTTTTCATTGTATCGCCCGCTTCGAGTGCGAAAATTGCTAGTGATAACGGGCAAGATGAGCAGGATAATAATTCCATAATTGTTGACACGAAATAGATTGTACACTTATAATTTTATTAATTTTTTGTAAGATTTACACTTGATTAATTTTACTACAGTAAGTTATTTTTAAATTAGATTTTGTTGTAAATATGAATAAGATTATAATGTAATAAATGAAATTATTAAATAATTGTATAAATAATCAAATTTGTATTTTCAACATTTGTCTTCAAACATTTTTAGAATACCATGATCAAATAATAAATAATAGCACTTATAATAATAATAATAATATTTAAAGTTTAACTATACCAAAAAGAGAGCAATCATTAAATAAGATAATAATTTATTTGTTATAGTAGTTGTTATGATTATTTTTTACAATACGTATATTTACAAGATAATATTAAAATATCATTAATTTAATTATATTTAGGAAAACTAATTCTAGTTTCAAATGAGTTTACTCACATGTCAGTTTCTAATAATTTATATCGGAGTAAATCTTTTGTTAAACTTGACACTTGACTTGAAATTATTAACATTTAATTTATACTTTACTAATCATTCAAATCTAAACACTTTCCACAAGTTTATCTAAACAAAGTAAAAATAGCATTAACTACAATTTTAATTATATACTTGCTAAAATGGTTTTGATGATTAGTTTATATTTTAATATGTTAAAAGTTGAAAATTTCACAAGCAATTTTAATATTACTAAGTTTATAAGTGAAAGAAAAAGTTTACTCAAATATAAATTATTAAAAACTAGCATGTGAGTATACTAATTTGGAACTAGAATTAGTTTTCCTGATTATATTATAACATGTTTTATACAACATATGTTATATATATTTTAATATTGAATATCTAGTATAATTTATTTTTAATATGTTAATTTTAATTCATTACTGTAGGATCACAAGATCGCATTATTTGTAATTTATAAGTAATTCGACACAAATTTTAAAAAATCATGTAGTTTTTAAAAGTCTCATATTTGCAATATTAAAATTATTATATTACAAACTACAAATTGTCTTATTAGATAAACTAAAAACCTTAAATTATTTTGAACTTAGTAATATTACAATTAAAATTAAATATAATTAATAAAATTATTTAAAATAATAAAATGAATAAAATAATTCAACAACGAATGTTTAAAAATCGAAAATTTCTACATTTTACTCAAAACAGCAACTTACGCATAGCAAAGTATTTATTATGTTTTAAATAAGTTAAATAAATAGTATACAGATGCATTTTTATAAATATTACACGCCAGACGTACTGTACAAATGGGCCAAAAAGTGAATGTAAACGGTGTTAATATACACTACGAAACAGTTGGTTCCGGCGCTCATAAACTACTATTAATGCCGGGAATATTGGGTTGAGTTTTACAATGTTAGTATTTGCAATTTAAATTAAAGTATTTCGATAATAATATTATAGGCAGTTCCCGCACCGACTTTAAGGAGCAAATAAATGGCTTAAATAGGGATTTGTTTACTCTTATTGCTTGGGATCCGCCCGGATATGGATACAGTCGGCCACCCGATCGGGACTTCATTGACCAGTACCGCACAGACGCGAAAGTGGCCGCCGATTTAATGCAGGTGGCTATTATTTATACATTTATAAAAAATATTTTTATTATAGATTTTGTTTAGTATACTACAGTTCAGTTTAATTAATTAAAAATTTATCATGATAATTATAATTTATGCAAATAAATTGAGTTTTCACTTATTAAACGGATTATTTCAAAATTGCACTTGATTATTTTAATAGCTATTAATTAATTAATAATTATTATTTTTGTTTAGTTTAATTATATATTTAATAAAATTCTATTTAAAATAAAAATTATTTTCTAGACATTAAACATCAATAAGTATTCGGTGTTGGGCTGGAGTGGGGGCGGTGTGACCGGTCTGATCATGAGTGCCGCGCACCCGAACACTGTCGAAAAGCTGGTTGTTTTCGGCGCCATGGCCTACATGAGCGAAACGGATCGCCAGAATATACTGCAAGTGATCGACAATCCGAACAATTTTACGCCAATTATGCGAAAAGCGTTTCTCGATATGTATGGCCCGGAACTGTTCGCCAGATATCTGAAAGAGTTGGCCGACGCCTATCGGGATGTGCGCGACCTGTGCCGCGAGGACCTGACCCGCATCGCGCAGCCGGTGCTCGTACTGCACGGAAATCGCGACCCTCTCGTCGCCGAAGAACATCCGCTATATTTGGTAAATGCCATCCGCGACGCGAGACTCCATCGGTTTGCGAACGGAAAGCATAATATTCACCAGAAGTGCGCCGAAGAGTTCAATCGAGTCGTCGCCAGGTTTCTGCTCGAAGAGAATGTTTAGAAATTGTTTTTTTTTTGTTTTTTTTTCAAAAATAAATTTAAACTCTTAATTATAAATATTTGCATGTAGTAATATATGTGCTATTTAATTGAATAGAATCTATTTTTACATTTAACATATTTATTATTTTATGACCTAACTAGAAAATATCTTTATGCTTAGTAGATATTACAAAAAAGAAGATTGATATAAAAATATTTATGGAAAGACCATGAAATTAATTTTTGAAAATTGTATTTTTGATGAAATTCCCATAAAAGTCAAAATTTTGATCTAAAATATCTCGAAAGCTATATGTTTTAAAAATATAAGTAATAGTATAGTTTTGCCGAGTTTTATTAAACTAGCTAGATAACCCTTTAAAAATCCATAATCACCAAGCTATTTTACACGCATAAAGAACACATTAGTTATAAAAAATATTAGAAATTTAAAAAACTATAGCATTATATAGTTTTTATAATTACAGTATTTAATACAAAGTTGTAAAGTATAAACTGCAAAACATGATATATTTTGTAATCAAGTAAAATTTTTTATATTATGATATCGCAAAATATATTCAAAATGTCATTAATTTTTTACCTCGACAAAATTGCAATTAACTGCCAAATCAAACAAACAAGATATAAATATCTACAAGACATTTTTAAGAAAACATATTTGCGTAATAAAATTAACACTGCAAAACTATTCGTTTTCAAATAAAATGTTTACCGGTAAAATAAACAAGAACAAGTTTCTCTACAATGCGCAAAAGGTGTGTGAATTCATCATGTTGCTAACGGTCGAGCCGTTTGTTTTTGTCAAGTATTTCACCTTGCTACTACTCGGCATGCCGAGCTCGCAACTGGTCCAGGACAAATTGTGCATGCATAAATATCTGCTCGACGCGCACTACTGTCTCGCGCTATCGGCGCCGAACGCAAGCGCCGAGTATACGGCCAAACGGGCGGCGATTCTGGCCGAGGCGTCGCAGTTCTCGCTCTACCAAACGATATTTGTGTCGGTGACGGGTCTGGTCGCCGGCTTGTTTGTCGGCGCCTGGATCGACAAATATGAGCATGCTAAGAAACATCTGTTTATTGCCTACTCGCTCGCGTCAATCTGGCAATCTATCATACTTATTCTAAATGACTACTTCTATAGTGCGTGTGAGTATATTCTACCATGCTCATTAATCACCTACGCATTTTACACAAATAAAAATAGACTAGAATAATAGTTAATATAAAACTACATTCTATTATTTTGTTTTATTACTTTATTTTGATTAATTAATAATTAAAATTAGCACAAAAATAATCAAATGCTCTCTAATGTGACAAATAGCACAGTAATTGTTTATTTTTGCAAAAGCAGCTGTGTACTATTTGATTTTGTCATACATACCGCACATGCTGTCGGGGGGTATGTTCGCCACACTCACCTCTTGGCTCTCGTATGTGGGCACGACTACGCCGAAGCACCTGCGCGCCACGCGAATGATGATTGGTGAAATCGTGATTTTTATTGGTAACAAATGCTAAATTATCAAGATTTTAATTCAAAGCAAAACTAAACATGTAACTAATCATTGCATATTAGCAATGCCGTTGGGCACGTTTACGAGTGGCCAGGTACTCAAATACGGTTCGATGTTCAGCGGAGGTCAGCTGCGCAACAGCACCGGCGTATTTATAATAGCCGGCGGCGCGCACGTGCTTATCCTCGTCTGGGAAATATTCATGATAAACGAGAAACGTGACATGCGCAAATTTGAGCGCCTATTCGGCTCAACGCCCAAACAGGAGTCGAACGCCGCGACCGACGTCTCCGTCGCCTTCGAACCGAAACAGTCGGCAAACGGAACGCGCGTACATCCGCTGCGCCTACTGTTCAGCGTAGACAATGTGGTCATAATGTTCCGCACGAGTGTGCGCCGGCGCCCGAACTACGCGCGCCTACAGATTTGGCTCATATACGCGTCAATGCTGTTATTCCTTACCGCCCGCTCCGGCGAACTGCTGGTGCTCTTCCAGTTCTCGCAGTACGTCTACGGCTGGAACGCCGAGACCTACACACTCACCGTCGGCACCGGCGATCTGGTCAACGCATTCGGTTCAATGCTAATATCGCCGATTCTTATCAAGGTACTTTTTTTTATCTAAATAAATTATAATATTATACAGTATTTAAAAAAAAATAACAAATTCATTTCCTAGTACAGTTTACCATGAAATAATTTTAAGATAGTAGTTTGAGCATAGTGAAATAATTAAGTCGATATATTTATTATTCGGAAATTATGACATGGCACAAACAAGTCGCATATTAATTATGTTTGTAAAAATCTACCAAGCTCATTCGCCTAAATGACATGAAACTCGTGTTCGTCGGCTTTACGTCAATTATCGCGCAGCACCTGATCCGAGGCCTATGGCTGCGCCCAATCGGGTTCTACGTGTCGATTGCCGCCGGCGCCGTCAACTCGCTCTCGGCGTCCGGTATGCGCGCGCACCTGTCGAAGCTGATCGCACCGGCAGAACAGGGAAAGGTGTTCAGTCTGATGGCGGTGGTCGACGCCGTCGCGCCGTTCATCGCGTCCGTCATATTCACGAACGTATTCGCCGCTACGATGCGGTCAGTGCCCGGTTCGCCGTTTCTCGTCGCCGCCGGCCTATTGCTCGTACCGTTCCTCGCGATGCTATGGATCGATGTTTTTACAGCATTACCCGACTTGAGTGCTGAGGAAACTGCAGCCAACCCGCGCATAGACCTTAATGACAATGCAAACCCTGAGATTATCAAGTAGAATTTAATATTGATTTATTTTTTAAAAATAATTAATTAGCTTAAATAAATTATTTAAAATTACAATGTTTGTTATGGTAGCATTAACCAAGGCTACATAACCAAGGATTGTTTATTTTTATATAATTAATTAAGTATAAAAGAGAAAATGACATTGATTGTAAATTATAAACTTTATAACTAGAGTTAACCAGATCATATCTTAGGACACCAACGATAAGTATTATAAAACAAAATTAACATTGCTTGTAAGTTTTTTTTGTATGATAAAATATCAAAAATATAATAATGTTATTTTAAATCAATACAAAATCTAATTCTTATACATAATTCTCTGTGTCATAAAAATTTTACAATGCTGCATTTTATGTTTTAATAAATAATATTTTCAATACACTTCTATTATTTTATATATAATTATACAATTTAGCTTTTATTAAAATTACATAAGTGACATTTATATTTGCAAAGATTATTTTAGTTTAACTATTATATAACAAAAAATTATTTATTACTAAATTATTAATAAGGTTACTTCATAAGCTATAAAACGTGTTGTTTTTATATTTTAAAATATTCTATCATGATAATGCAAAAATAAAAATTTCAATTATCATTCACTTTGAACTTTTTAAATTAAATATATTTTTAGATATATTTTAAAAGTGATTAAACAAAAAAAAAATAATCATGTTAAATACAGTTATAAATTTATAATATAGTTGCTAAAACTAACAGATAATTTCTTCATCTTGTTAAATTAAGTATGGAATATTATCTAGCTAAATGTACGCATTATGCAAAACGAGTGTATAATTTTGCCACGCTGCTTACAATCGAGCCAATTTTATTTGTCCTGCATTATTCTTACGTGCTAAACACGCTACCAAGCTCCAGCTTGATTGAAGACAAAATTTGCATGCAAGAATATCACTTTAATGCAAATTATTGCTTCGCATTTGTGGCAAGCAACGCGAGCGCCAACCACCTGGGTGAAAAGGCGCAGATTCTCGCGAAAGCTTCGGAATTCACCATATATTTCACACTGTTCATGACGGTGCCCGCCATCGTATCGGGCTTATTTCTCGGCGCCTGGATGGACAAATATGAGCATGCTAAAAAAATTACTCTCGCTGTGTTTTCGACAGCATCGATCATCGAAGCAACCATTCTAATTTTAAATGACTACTTCTTTTATTTGTGTAAGCATGATTGATTTTACTTATGTTTATATTGTACTAAAATGCCGCTTACACACTACACTAAACTACACTAAAACCTCCCGATATTGAGCATCCTTGATCAATTTATTTTTATTTAACATTTATAAACTCTGAGACTATTTAAAGCATCATAATATTTATTTACCTGTACAATTTTGAATTACTCAACAATTTTGTGTTATCGTGGTAATTTAAGATCAAAAGGTTTTATTGCAGCGGAAATATTTTATCACAGTATGCGCCACTGTTGTATTATTTAACAAAATCTATTTATTTTTTAGCATTAACATTAAGTTTATCCAAATTTTTATAGCATTATAAAATCTATAAATCTCTAGATTTTATGTTTAGTTATGCTATTAATTTTTGCTTTGACTAACATGATTTTCTAACTGGATTTTAGTTGCGCATGTTTAAAAATATATATAACAATAATTAATTTAGTCATTTAATATTTACTTTAAACTGTGTTAAAATAAACTTATAATTTTGTTTAGCCTTGTGCAATGTTCAACATTAATAAGTTAGTATAATAATAAAATAATATTGTTAGTTTTAACTTATATTTAAGAATAAATGTTATTCGAGATATACATTTTTATTTTAAACACTAAAATATTAATCAAAACAAAATTAGCACGCTACTATATGATCGTATCATATGTACCGACACTACTCGCGGGCAGTTTGTCCGCCGCACTCACGGCCTACTACTCCTACGCGTCCACGACTACACCGAAGCAATATCTCGTCATTCGAATGTTCATTGCTGATATTATATTCTACACGGGTATTTTATAAAAATTTTATCAATATAATAGTAAGTTACGTTTTAACAATTACTTGATTAATTAGCAAAACCGTTGGCTATATTCACGAGTGGCCAGGTACTCAATTACCCGTCGATGTTCAGCGGCGGTCAGATGCGCAACAATTCGGGCGTTTTTATCATATCAGTCGGCGCCCACCTCCTGGCGCTACTCTGGGCGTTATTTGTTATTGATGAAAAAAGAGACATGCTTAAATTTCGCCGCTTATTTGGCTCGGCAGCCGAACGCGACTTAAACGCGGCGAAACAATCGGACGGCGCGGACAGCAAACGCGTGCATCCGCTGCGACTACTCGTGAGCGTCGATAATGTGATCGATATGTTCCGCACGTGTTGTCAGCGCCGACCGAATTGCGTGAGACTTCAGATTTGGCTCATTTTCGTGTCGAAACTGTCGTATACGACCGCTTGCGTCGGTCAGACCTACTTTATCTACCAGTTCACACAATATGTCTACAACTGGAACTCCGAGACCTATACGTTCGCCTACGGCTCCGGCGATTTTATCAATGCATTTGTTTCATGCTTATTATCGCCGATCTTTATTAAGGTATTTTTATAGAATAAAACAATTTATTACTAAAATACTATTTTATATTTGTAAAAGTAATACTGGGCTACCTTAGAAATATTTAATTTGTTCATGATTATTATGTTAAATATTATCAATGATAATTTATCTTATACAAACTTAAAACTAATATATTATATTTACATAGTATTATAAGTTTATTTTTAAATAGATGTGTGTATGTAAGCTTATATCCAGATATATTTTCTGACAAAAAAGCGACTAGTCACAAATATTAATAACTTATAATTATCAATAGTTTATTTTGATTGAAAACCAATCTTTAAATAATCAAGTTTTATTTTATACTAATTACGCTAGCGGATTTATTGTAATTAGTTTGTAATTGACAATTTTTATTATTTGCATGTTTAGTTTGCTTGAAGCACGCATGATAAAATTATTCATAACGTAATATTTATGTAATTTTATATATGAAATGCTGTAAATTCACTAAATAACCCAGCTTGTACAAATACATATACCCAGGTATTAAAGCTAAACGACCTACGACTCGCGGGCGTCGGTTTGGCCTCATTTTTCGCTCAATTCCTAATCCGCGGCCTTTGGCTCAAACCGATCGGCTTTTACGTGTCGATAGCGACCGGCGCCGTCAACTCGTTCTCGGAGGTCGGTATGCGCGCACACATGTCGAAGATCGTCGCGCCGGCAGAACAGGGCCGCGTGTCGTGCCTTCTGTCGATCACCGACGCGGTCACACCACTGCTCGCGTCGGCGATATTTCCCAACATATTCGCCGCGACGATGCAGACGATGGCCGGCGCGGCCTATCTCTGCACCGCCGGTCTTGTCTTCGTATCGGTGCTCGCGATTGTATGGATCGACATCTTTATCACTCAACCACATACCGGTGCCAATGTGTCGGCTGCCGACCCACCCCAGTTTGATCTGGAAAAAAGACCAAGCAACATTAATGATTGCGATTACCAAATTAAATTATAAGTACAAATCGGCCTTGTTATTTCTGAGTGCTACTTTGCCATTTTTGGGCAAAAACATTTTATATTTAAATAATCATAGTAATACAAACCGTAAAATATAATTTATTTATTTTAAATGCAATTTTATATATTGTTACAATATAGCAACCAATAATATAGACTATATGCAATTAAATAAACATTTGTATGGCACATTATAGCATATAATTAAATTTGTAATTATTTTCAATAAAGTGTTCTATCAGTAAACATTTATTTACACTTAAAATAAACTGTTTAACTTAATATAAAAAGCTTCTTGGTCGATTATTATTACGCAGATATTTATTTAGAGTGACATTAATTGTATTGCTATTAGTTTTTTGGTTTATTATGGAAATACTACTTCGAAAATAGTTTCGATAATTAATCGTTAATTTCTGAAACAATTTTATGCAAATATTTGAGAAAAAGATTATCGAAAATCCGAACCAAAGGCTAAGAACACTGGATATGAGACACAAATACTCTTCGAAATAAATCTTTGCGTTGATCTCGTATATCATCGACGGATAGGTCGGTATAAATAGGAAAATGTGTATCGATTTGAAAACGGCTCGAGGCGTCGCGTCCTGAGCCGCGTTTAGCAAGAAATATTCTTGGTAACATTTAATTTTATCTTTACAAAATTTATCGCAAAATTCAATTGTTTCATCAGCTAGATATTGATTCACTCCAGCTAATTTCAACTTGCTAGTTAAATTATTGCTATAGCATAAGAACGGATACATGCCAGTTTTATTCGCAAACTGCTTAATATGGCATTTGTTTACGCATTCGTCTCTCGTTTCATTCACAAAGCATAATTTATTGTGCGGCTTAAAATTGTGCTTGACAATCGTTTTGCGATAATTGACGAAAATACGCTGCGGTTGATCAGTGTAGAATTTCTGCCATGAACCAAACTTCATTTGGTACACGTACTCCGAGTGCATATGCAATTGCAATTGCATTGAGTTGTTCAGAAACATTGATTCGTTTTTAGCAAGTATTTCGATTGCATAATTAAACTTGTTATTCAATACGTATGTGTCTTCTGATTTACCATGATGCTGCGAAAATAAGTGTAAGCAATAATACCAGATATTAATCGATCTTGTGTAATTTGCATATATTTTGCAGTTTAATTTTTTATTCAAATCGGAATTGCGTTTATGAATGTAACAATCAAAAATCTGACTTGCTAATTGTAAGTTTTTAAATTGTATGTTTATTGTGGCGTTATATAAATTGCGAGCGCTAATTTTATCATCATTAGTTTTTATTAAAAACAAGTCTTTATTTCCGCAAAAATCAATTGCCGGCAATAATTTGTTATGAATAAATCTGACATTGGTGCTTGTTTCGTACGAAAAGTAGATTGCACTAATTTTGTATAATTGATACAAGCATCCAATTAGACAAAATACTCTTAATAAATATTTTAGCACAACTATAATTTTTAATTTATACATTGCTTAATAAAATTGTTAAGTTTAAATATCTTGATTAATTTATCTATGAGATTAGTTTTATAACTTATTTAATCAATTCCGTATTGCGTTGTATTTGCATAAATATAAAGCTTTATTTAATAAAGAATAAATATAAATTCAATATATACTGTATTAATTAATTTTAGTCAATTGCTATTTATTAATTAACATATTAAAAAAATACTTTTTTAGTTAATTAAAATAATTATTTTTATAAATTAATATGTCAACTAAAAATTTTTTATAATTAAAAATTTATTAATATTTTGTCATGGCAATAAACATTTTGTATAAACAGCAATTAACTTTTCAAAATAACTTATTATAAAAATTTACATGTTATAAATTGTTTTATATAAATAATAATTTATTACATTATTAATAATAAATCAATAGACTATTTTATATTATATTTTAATATTTATTTAAATATGTAATAATAATCATTATTAAATAAAATATATTGATTATAAAATTAAATTTAATCATTAAAAACATATATTTTTAAATAAAGCTAATTAACAGTCTGCCAAATTACATAACTGCTCTAATAACCTGCTGCAACCGTAATAACACTATTTTAAAAGTACAATTATAACATAAATCAATACAAAATAAACTGCTTATTTAAGCATAAATTTACTGTACAGTGTAGTAAGGTTTAGTGCAATTATGATTTATGTCATTTTCGATGACTTTTACAAAAAAGCAATTTTTTGTAACTTTTTATACTGTATATCTAATATTTTACAGAGTATACTTCAGCGTATTTAAATTCATATTTGACAAATTAATATAAATTAATTACTGAAAATCTAAATCAATTTAAAATAACATGTCATTTATGCTTGTATTAATAATTTTAATTAAATTAAGCTTATTAATGTTTAACACGTGTTTTTTAACAAGTTTTATTATACAGCAAAATAATGAATTTTGATTTTACAGCTATTCTATTATGATAAAGCAAAATTAAATTTATAACTATAATAAATCAGTTTACATTTTAAATTAATTCTATTTTTAGTTTATTCAATGCCATTTTATAAAATAATATAACCGTTATTATGTATAGATAGAATGTTAAATTTATTTAACTAACAGTCTCTGTGCTAATATTTTGCCTAATTATGGGAAATATTCTAGCTAATTTTACGCATAATGCTAAATAAGCGTACAATTTTGCCATGTTGCTAACAATTGAGCCGGTTGAGTTTGTCATATACTATGTGTACGTGCTAAACAATTTGCCAAGCAATACCTTAATCCAGGATAAAATCTGCATGCAAGAATATCACCTTGATGCAAATTATTGTAATGGATTTGTAGCGACCAACGCGAGTAGAAATCACCTTGGTGATAAGGCGGAGATTTTGGCCAAAGCTTCGCAATTTACTATCTATTATACCCTGTTCATGACTGTGCCCGCCATTGTATCAGGCGTATTTCTCGGCTCCTGGATGGATAAATATGTGCATGCTAAGAAGATTACGCTTGTTGTATTTTCGGCCTCATCAGTGGCAGAAGCAATCATTCTTATTTTAAACGAGTACTATTTTAATCTGTGTTAGTATTGTATGCATTAATTCTATTATTAGTTCAAGCTAGAATTTTTAGTCATGGAAAATTATTTTTACATACAGTATAATATTTGTGATAAAATTGTTAAATTCTTTATAATTACTGCACAATATTTATTATAAACTATGCAATTTAGTTTTATTTTGGTAAAACTAATACTAAATACTTAGCATTTAATACTAAGCATTTATTTCAAAAACAAACTAGCACGCTATTATATGATATTTTCATACGTGCCAACCCTACTCGCGGGCAGTATGTTAGCTGCACTCACGGCCTACTACTCATACGTGGCGACCACTACACCGAAGGAGTATCTGGGCATTCGCATGTTTATTAGCGAGATTATTCTATACACAGGTGCAAAATAAGCAATATAAGCAGTGACAAATGAAACATTTAATTCAATTTTAAAATAAACATTGATAAATTAGCGAAACCATTGGCCACATTCACCGGGGGCCAAGTACTCAATTACCCGTCGATGTTCAGCGGCGGCCAAATGCGCAACTATTCGGGCGTTTTTGTCATATCAGGCGGCGCGCACCTACTGGCGCTGTTCTGGGCGATATTCGCGGTCGATGAAAAACGAGACATGCTGAAATTTCGCCTCCTATTCGGCTCGGCAGACGAACGCAATGCAAACTACGCCATCGGCGCTACCGACGCGAAACATTTGGACGGCGCGGACAGCAAACGCGCGCATCCGCTGCGACTACTCGTGAGCGTCGATAATGTGATCGATATGTTCCGCACGTGTTGTCAGCGCCGACCGAATTGCGTGAGACTTCAGATTTGGCTCATTTTCATATCGAAACTGCTGTACATAACCGCCCGCATCGGTCAGACGTACTTTCTCTACCAATTCGTGCAATACGTCTACGGCTGGAAATCCGAGACCTATACGTTCGCCTACGGATCGGGTGATTTCATCAACGCCTTCGTCTCAGTTTGCATGTCGTCGATTTTTATCAAGGTACTTTTTATCAACCATAAATATAAAATCCATATAGGCATATTAATAGTATTTTTATAGTATTAAAATTTTTTAGAAATAACTGTATACTTAATTAGCCTAAACTAGTTATGGCAATTAAATTAAAACAATTTGTTAATGCATAATATTTAGCAAGAACATTTATAGGTAAATATTTAATAAAACAGTAATAATTAATTTTTACTATACAGTATAATTTTTTATATAACATTTTAATTATTTATTAAATATAAAACATAATGTAGTGTAGTATTTAATAAATGTACTGTATAACATAATAAAAGCAGCATATAATTGACCCAGCTCATGCGCCTGAACGACCTGCGACTCGCGTGAGTCGGTTTGGTCTCATTCATCGCGCAATATCTGGTACGCGGCCTATGGCTCAAACCGATCGGCTTTTACGTATCGATCGCCGCGGGTTCGGTCAACTCGTTTTCGGTGGTCGGTATGCGCGCACACGCGTCGAAGATCGTCGCGCCGGCAGAGCAGGGAAAGGTGTTTAGCCTACTGTCGATGGTCGACGCCATCACACCGGTGCTCGGGTCGGCGATATTCCCCAACATATTGGCCGCAACAATGCAGACAATGCCCGGAACGCCATACCTGGTCGCCGCCGGTCTTATCTTCATCGCAATGCTCGTGATTTTATGGATTGATATCTTTATCACTGCACCCGATGCCGGTGCCAATTGCCCGGCTGCCAGCCCAACGCAAATTGCGCTGGATAATTGTTCTAGCAATCTTTATGATTGCGATTAACAAGCACAAATATAAGCTTATCAAATTATATTTATAATAAAGTAAAATACTTTTACTAATAAATTACTCTAGAATCTAGATAGTATATTGTTTAATAGAAATTATTATGTTAACTTTTAAATTATTCATTTAACAAATAATATATTTTAAATACAGTGATAAATTTTTTAATAATATTTTTTACTGTAATATATGAATGTTCGAAATTATCCTGTTCTTATTTAATTATTGTCAAATATTAAACATTAATTAACCTTAATATTTAATATAAAAATCTTCGTGGTTTTTATGTGGAATGGTTGTTTTTTAATATACATTAGGTATTTTAAAGTAAGTTGTAATATAAACTTATTTAAAGACATGTTTTTAAAATAGCTAGATTATAATTGATTTAAGCTATATTAACTACTAAAATAAAATAATTGATTTATACTGTAAACTCTATTAATGTTAGTTTTATTTTTTGGCAATAGTTTTTAAGAATGCTAAAATATTACAACACTGCGTATTACAAAGCAAAATTGACATTGATTGAAAGTCTTGCTCAATAACAAGTAACAAAAATATTACGTGATGATATTTTAAATTAATACAAAATCTATTTCTTATTTAGGCATAAAAATAATAAAATGCTGCAAATAAGTTTTGTTTTAATCAATAACTTTATACCATTTTCTATTATTTATACAATTATAAAATTACACAGATGACATTAATATTTTTTACAAATAATTTTAATTTTATTATTAAATTAAGAGTTTTAAATAATTTATTTCTAACTTAATATAAAAATTAGAGCATAAGCTATTAAACGTGTTGTTTTATTACTTTTTTAAATTGTACAGCTATTTTATTATGATATTGCAAAATCAAAATTTCAGTTATCATTCACTTTGATCTTTCCAAATTAAATCTATATTTAGGTTTATATTCCAAGTCATTTATTAAAAAATAATCATATAAAATACAGATTTAGTTAGCATGATACAGTTACTAAAAGTCAATTCTAGTTAGGCAAAACTTATTGCCTGCACTTTGTTAAATTCAGTATGGGACATCATCTAGCTAAGTTTATGCAGAATGCAAAACAAGCGTATAATTTTGCCACGCTGCTAACAATCGAGCCAATTGCATTTGTGTTGTATTACTCGTACGTGCTACTCACATTGCCAAGCTCGACCTTGGTGCAGGATAAAATTTGCATGCAAGAATATCACCTTGATGCAAAGTATTGCTATGCGTTTGTATCTACTAACGCGAGCGTAAACCACCTGGGTGAAAAGGCGCAGATTCTGGCAAAAGCGTCGCAATTTACCATATATTATACCTTGTTTATGACCGTCCCCGCCATTGTATCAGGCTTATTTCTCGGCTCATGGATGGACAAATATGAGCATGCTAAGAAAATTACACTTGTTGTATTTTCGACGGCGTCGGTCGCCGAAGCAATCATTTTAATTCTAAATGATTACTTTTTTGAATTGTGTAAGCATGCGTTTTTTTTTAAATTTTATTGTTATTCTTGTACTAAAATAAATAGTAATAGTAAAAAAATATAATAGTAATATCATTATGCTGTATAACTTATATAATCTAATTAAATTACTTCTTAAAACTAATTAATTATACAAGATATAGATTTTATTATAAATCACACTGTCATCTTTTGTTTTGATTAACACGATTTTTTCATCTTAAATTTGTAAATTGCGCATAGCCAAATTTTATAAAAATAAATAGGACAAATAGGATAAATAAGTTATTACTTAATTTTTAGTAAAATATTATAAACCATGAATTAGTTATACTCATACATAGTTGTTTGATCCTGCGCAATTTCCAAAATTTAGTTTTAAAAAATATTTTTTAGTAACATGCAATTTAACATGTAATTCGTGAAGAATAAATCGTTATGCAATATATTATTATATTTTAAGCATTGAAATATTAATCGAAACAAAACTAGCACGCTACTATATGATCATATCATATGTACCGACACTACTTGCGGGAAGTTTCTTCTCCGCACTCACGGCCTACTACTCATACGTGGCCACCACTACACCGAAGCAATATCTCGCCGTTCGAATGTTCATTGGTGAAATTATACTGTACACAGGTATAGTACTGCAAAGCATTTCAAAATCAATTATGATCAAATTGCATTTTAGAAATTACTTGATTAATTAGCAAAACCATTGGCCACATTCACCAGTGGTCAGATACTCAAATACCCGTCGATGTTCAGCGGCGGCCAAATGCGCAACTATTCGGCCATTTTTACAATATCGGGCGGCGCGCAACTGCTGGCGCTGCTCTGGGCGATATTTGTGATTGATGAAAAACGAGACATGCTCAAATTTCGCCGTTTGTTTGGCACGGAAGTCGAGCGAAATTTAAACAACGCAACCGACGCGGCCGGCGCTAACGGCGCTACACAATTGGATGGCGCGGACAGCAAACGCGTGCATCCGATGCGCCTACTCGTGAGCGCCGGCAATATTGTCGATATGTTCCGCACGTGTTGTCAGCGCCGACCGAATTACGTAAGACTTCAGATTTGGCTTATATTTGCGGCGAAACTATCGTACATTACCGCCCGTATCGGTCAGAGCCACTTCATCTACCAGTTCACGCAATACGTCTACGGCTGGAACTCCGAGACCTATACGTTCGCATACGGCTCCGGCGACTTCATCAACGCATTCGTCTCAGTCTGTATGTCACCCGTCTTTATCAAGGTACTTTTTAATTATTCATAGATTAATTTACTGTAGAAATAAGGAAGATGAATTTATCCCCGAATTTTATTAATGTTAGAATTTATAAAAGTAATTTGAATATCAAAACCTACTTTTAAATTATTGTTTAACAAGCTACTTTAGAGATATTTGGATTATACATGCTCTTTATGGTAAATATTATTATTTGTCAATATAATTACATAAGTTAATTGGTTTATTCAAAAAATGTAATTAATTCAGTACTAAAATATTTTATTTATGTAAGTTAGTATTATAACTTTTATTTTTCAATAGATTTGCATAGATAAGTTTACATCTTAAAAGAAATTATATAAAAAGCTCCTAGTCACAAATAAATTATACTCAATTTATTGCAATTAAAAGCTGATTTATAGCAAGCATTTAAAACAAAGACAAATAAGCAAGATTCAATTAAGATGTATTATAAACATAATAATATTGAGTTTGACTCTCGCTTAATTCACTACTAATATTTGCATGTTTAAAATTGGTTGTAGCGCGCATGCTAAAATGATTTATAGCGTAATTTTTATGTTTATAATTTATATGAAATACAGTATATTCGTTAAATAACACGATTAATAATACGAACTAAATTTTACCCAGCTCATGCACCTGAACAACATCCGACTCGCGTGCGTCGGTTTGGCCTCATATATCGTCGAGTTCCTAATGCGCGGCCTTTGGCTCAAACCTATCGGCTTTTACGTGTCGATAGCCGCCGGCGCCGTCAACTCGTTTTCGGTGGTCGGTATGCGCGCACACGCGTCGAGGATCGTCGCGCCGGCAGAGCAGGGAAAGGTGTTTAGCCTACTGTCGATGATCGACGCGGTCACGCCGTTGGTCGCGTCGGCGATATTCCCCAACATATTAGCCGCAACGCTGCAGACAATGCCCGGAACGGTATATCTGGTCGCCGCCGGTCTCGTGTTCGTGTCGGCGCTCGCGATTGTTCCGATTGACATATTTATCACTCAACCCGATTCGGGCGCAGATATAACTACTGTTAATTCACCGCAAATTGATCTTGATAACAGATCAAAGAATCTGTATGACTGCGATTAGCAAGTTAAATTATTAACTTATTTTTTGAATTAGTAAATATACAAGATTACTTGCTAGTAACTTATTATGCGGAAAATACAATATTTAATAAATATTACTTGATAAATATGGAATTACATTTACTATTTAAGTTATTTTTATAGCTAGTTTAGTATTGTTAAAAACTATGTTAACATATTTTATTTACTAAGGTATTCTTATATTATTTAATTTAACATGTTGCAAATAGCGATTTTAGTACTAAATATTTAATACAAAATGTATTAATATATTTATGGTAATTATTAACTAAATATTTATTTGGTATTTAATTTATATTTTAAACGTGTATTGCACTAAATTAATTTTTACAATTAACAGCTTAAGGACTAGGTGGGGAAATAAAATTATTTTCAACTTTAATAAATATTTAAAAATATAAATACTAATT
>JAQIXC010000742.1:0-20757 GCA_034697605.1 Metabelba pulverosa | reverse complement strand
TAGAGACGTACAACAGTACAGATTTAATTAGGGTGGGGTTCTCGGTATTGGGTTCAGCGTATGCTCACAATATTTTATCAGATCTGAGTTAAAATGCTTTACAGAATATTATTTTTTAAGTCAATTAAATAATCTTCTCAAAATTAGATTAGCAATTACTTTAATGATATTAAGCATAATTTTTCATTAACTGAGCGAAAGCATTACAAAATAAAAACCAAATTTGTGTCGAAAACCTCAACAAACGTATGAATTTGATATTAAGCGCTGAGTTTCTGAGCGAAAGTATAATTTTAATAATTATAAGATTGAGCTCTGAATTAAACTATAATTAAATATTTTGCAAACGAAAAATTCAAGGATTCGTCGTTTGTAAGCAAAAGAAAAAATAATTTAATTGTAGAAAAATTTAATTTATATGCAAAGCATTCCTCAATAGATAATATCTACTAATTGAATGAAATTGTTATTTAAATTAGAGAAGACCTCAAACGGAATATTAAACTACAATCAGAACTGCTATTCAGAAAAAGCCACAAATGAAATGATTTATTTAAAACGAAAATATTATTTGTTTTAATACTTTTATTCTTAAAATAGTACTTAAAACTTTTAAACCATTGTATTTTAAAAAGAAAATAATTGCTTAAAAATCTCCTTTCACTTTATTGGCATAAAATGCACAGGATAAGAATATAATTTAAAAGTTTAAACATAAGCTTATGCATAATTTGTATTATTATTATGAAATTTAAAAACTTTTTAATTAGGGATTATAATAAGAAAGTGGTATTATTTCAAATCCTGGCTAACCATTGGAACTAATTTTAACGCAAGCTTAAAGATTTTTGAGCTTTCAGTTTATAACAATGAGTTGTCGTTTAAATCAAGGTTAGAAAGTCTTTTGAAAAATCAACAAGTTTGGAAAATTGAGAAAAGTTTGAAATTGACTGATAATTGAAGAGACAATCGAGAGTCGCAGCCAAACAAATGCTAACGAAGTTTATCCTATAAGCGAATACAATAAGTTTACGCATCAATGACTTGTTTGCGAGTTAATTAGCCTGGTTACTCGCTATAATCTCGCTAACTATATGTCTTTCCAATTAATTTTCTTATGTCTTTCAAAATATTTGACAGAAAAACTATAAAAAAGATGAAAAAACAACAAAAACAAAAAAAAAACGCAAAACTTAGTGATACCTAAACAGCAAAATTATTAATGTGTAGACGAGAGACCATTTATTGTCGAAAATCACGCATTCGGTGCGATTTTAGACAACAAATAAATTATTTTGAAATCGCTTCTGCATTAGAATTAAAAACAATTCCTAAATTAGAAACCATAGCAAAAGATAATAACCGGAATCGAGAAGGCATTCAAACACTAGAGTAGAGAGGAATCGAAACGCCTTAAGACTGAGTCTCACTTAACCACTCGACAGAACAGTAGCCCTTCTCGAGAGGGAAAGCGAGAGAGAGTTGGAAAACACTTTCAGTTTTTTAGTGCTCAGCTAAGCGTTAAATTAAGAAAGAGATGGGAAGTTATGTGAAGAGAGAATAACAATTTGCTTATATACTGTATACTCTACACTGACGGCCGCAATGGGAACAGCGGTAGAACAGTAGCGAAGATATGTTGATTCAGATATCAACAAAACAAGCCATAACTAGAAAACGGTTTTTGGGTCGACTCTAACCTTTACTTTTGATGACTTATTTTGTCGAAACAATAACTTTTTTCTTTTCGCTTCAATCAGACCTCGTTTGAACACATTGTCGCGAATCTGAATATACTGTACAGTTATCATATCAGACCATCCCATCCCTGCTGTGCATTGATATGTGTGTTTGAGACACCAGACTCTGATTCCGCGATTTGATTCTTGTTTGCGGCGATGTTTGGCCTGACGTTCGCTATTTGAGTCATTAATAACAAGAATCCGATCGGATATAGGAGTCGATGAGAATTGTTTTGAGGAGTTTCTCATCGATGGGACAAAACTTTTAATTTATTATAAAAACAAATTTGCATTCATTGCTTCAAATCATTGGCCATTGAAAATGCGTTAATAAATACATTAATAATCGTATTTGTATTAGTGATTAAATACAAACAAAATGTATTTCGTGTTCAATATCTTAGCCTTACTTCTAGTGAAAACGTTTACGAGTGTTGTCTCCAATACGACGACAGACTTGAATGGCTTCGAAGACCAGAGAACGACGTCGAGTGATATATTGGATTTGCCTCAACTCAACCGCACCACCGATGTGGCCACCGATATGATGGCCGCCGACACCGATACCACCCTTTGGCTCACCGACAGCCAGCGACTCGTCACTAACAGACCGACCACTTTGTATGTGACGCAGAAACTAATTACCGACTCCGCGGTTGAGTCCACCGATAAGTTCACGCAATTCTCGCAAGTAATTACAGTACTGTACTGTACATGCTTAATTTATTTCGATAATTTACTTTCTCCTAATATTATTTATTTTTTAATTGTAATTTTTGCGAATAATTCTAAACAAAATTAGCCAAGCAAAATGCTTTATTTGTGTATTAATAAGTGCACATCTCATACAAATCTAGCAGTAATTAAAAACAATTTAAATTTTATTAAGAACAATAGAGTAACAATAGAGTTAAACTACATTGCTTAAAACCATAAAGTAAGATTAAAATATAATCTGTCTTGAAATATTAATCTAAAGCTATTTTTGCATATTTTTGTTACTGTATATAAAATTTTTAGACTGTAACTTATTTTCACACTGCTTATTGAATGTAAAGTTTACATTGTAAACATAGCATGGCAATTTGCAAGTGTGAGAATCTCACAGTGAGATTCAAATATGTAAATAAAATATTATGGATTAAATTTAATACAGCAATTACTGCGATAGTTTAGACTTGATGCAAAACTTTAATAATTTATCAAGCCAATTTATTTGATGTTTTTGAGCTCAATGCTAAGCAGTGTAATTTAACAGGATAATTTAAATAAAAAACGCATTTAAACAAAACTGTAAACTCAAATGATGTGAAAATTTGGCGCATTTGCGAACATCTGAAGCAGTGCTTAAATGTGTTGTTTAGAGTGAAATCAATTCAATGAATGTAATTAAGTGCTTAAACGTGTATTATTAATTTAGACAGTTCCTTTCTGTTCCTTTCCGTTCATTCTGTTCATTCTGTTTGTCCACAACAGAGCGAAAGGGTGTCCAACGAGAAAGTGACGCAAAGAGTGGAAACGAGTTCGTATGCAAAACCCCTCACATTAAGCACAGCGTCGATGGCAGCCGTATATGAGGAGCCGAGCGATGTGAGCGCCAGCAGCTCTGCCACCAGCGCTGGCACCAGCTCTGCCACCAGTGATCGTATGGAACAACACGAAAGCGTTACTTCCAAATCATTATTAACTAAATATTCAGGTAATCGTCGCTAAGGCCTGAGAGGAGTTGTAATTATTCTGTTTTAAAGTTCAATAGCGCGTAAAATATGACATTAGGTTTGACCCTCTCTTTCTGCACAGACAGCTACTGGTGCTGAGCAGCAGCTCCTGTCTTCTAAGCGCCTCATTTCTCTGGCCAACTCTTTCGCACCTTTGCTTTCAATTGCATTGTCATTAGTAATAGGTTTAAGCGCTTCGATTCGCTCATTGTATTCACTTGTAGGTCATATACCTCTCATACCTCTTCATTGCATTCGCTTTTCACTTCTCGACACTCTTTCCGTCAAACAACTGATGATACGAGCGGTTCATGCAATCAATTATTTGGCCAATTGTACAGATTTTATCACCACTTGATTATTCGTGACATTCATGTCTATTATCTCGAATCTCGGATATCATCAAAAGTAATCAGTTTAACGGAATTAGTCATTACTTGAAACTTTCAAAAATAATCTAAATTATTAGCACTTATTACCTTGCTAGAACTAATAAACTACAACTAATGCAAATACTCAAAGTTTCACATTTCTACTATTAAAATTATTATTAACAAATTAATTATTTAATTATTTACGTGATAATATACAAAGCAATAAATATGCAACGAAATAAAATTAATAAGGTATAATAAAATAATAGTATAATTTAGTTTTTATTGCTTTACTCGAATCTAATTTATACAGCATAGCTTAAAAATTTTACCATTAAATCTATTTTCAAAATATATTAGATTTAGTTTTTTCATCGCTCGGCTATAAGTAATTAGATAACCAATTTTTACTAAGTTTAAACTTCACAGAAAACCAAATATAAACATGAATTTTCTTTTAATAACAAGTTTTATCAATCTTAATGCAAGGTCTCAAGGGAATTTCCACCAAACATAATTTTACTTTATTTAGCAAGTTTATTAAATGGTCATTAATAAAGGAGTAGGCTTTTTTATCATGTTGGATTTGGGTTATTAAAAACCAATTTTTGGTTAATACTAAAATACTAACAGTAAAAGAAATTGATAGCAAAAATGTCAAATTAAAAAGTACAGTATGAAACTTGGCTAGAATAACAAGTAAAAAATATTTATTCGAACAAATTTTATTCTTGTATTGAATCAGAAATTATAATTGTAACTTATCATATATTTTGCATGGTAAAACTATACTACAGAGCCCGGCGAAAGTGTATCGCCAATTTCAACACACACTTTAAAAGTGCACTGTAGTATTACACATAGCCAGGAAAATTAATTTTAGTTTCATAGTAGTTTACTAACAGATAACTTTTTACTAATTCATATTTCTTTAAACTTTTAGTTTGAATTATAGTAAAATTCTCAACTTTTAATTAAAAAAATTGATAAACTCATTGTAATGTTTATAAATATTAATAAATATGTTAAACAATACAATGAGTTTATCAATTAGTTTAATAAAAGTTGAATATTTTACAAATAATAAGATTTAATATTACAATAATTCCAACTAAAAGTTTAAAGAAATATTATTTAGTAAAAAGTTACCTGTTAGTAAACTACTTTGAAACTAAAATTAGTTTTCCTGCACATAGCTTTTGAATAACATTGTGTACAGTGCGCTTTTAAAGTCTATGTTCAAATATAGCTAAATTATTAAAAATATCTAGCTAATATAAAATATATTCTTTGCAGATTACCCAGATATGCACGTGTCAGGCAAAGAGGGCGAGTACTCGCACATCTGCGACTTCTGCCTGTACGAGGGCCAGGGCAACTTCACGAGTTACGGCTATCCCCTGCCCTACAGGGGTGGCCTCAACTGCACGTATAGAGTGCTCCGAATTCCCGAATCGGATGTCTGCGAAGTCGAGCTTTACTTTCATGACTTCGATATCGACGTCTCATCAATGCCTTCGACGGACTTCCAAAGCGCGGCAATGAGTAGCAGCAAAGGCGTCGACTGTCCCGAAGACTACCTCGAAGTGAATGAGCGCCGGTTTTGCGGCACCGGATGGAAACACGAGTCCGAACTAATCAGCTTTCCGTCCGACCAAAGAGAGCTCGTCTTCCGATTCGTTTCGAACGAACACTCGAATGGAAAGGGATTTTGGGCTGAAATCAAACCGCAGCCGAACACCTGCTACGGGACTCGCCTTAAAACGCAGGCCTCGGAGATGTGCGAAGAGAGGGTTTCCGAACTCGAGTTTGAGATCAAAAGCCCTCGATTTCCAGACAACTACCCCCTCAACGCCGACTGCACTTATTACGTGAGTCGAGCCAATGAAGACGTTTGTGGAATCGAATTACTATTTTTCAAATTCGAAACCGAATTGTCCGACAACTGTGCCTATGATTACCTCGAGATCGATGGCCAGAGGTTTTGCGGATCACTTCCCGACAGCTCTCAACACATATATAAGTTCGAAACCGAACAGAAAGTGCTTTCATTCCAAACCGATTCACAAGTTTCCAAATCCGGGTTTCATATCCACATCAAACAAATCACTGACTGTCGGCCCCCATCGCAACTAACACTGCCGGCCCCTCCGTCTTGTAATGTCTGCACGAGTGAGGGCTTTGGAACTTTGGTCAGCTATGGATATCCGGATAACTACCGAAATAACCTCTTCTGCACCTATACTATCGACCGACGAAATGCCGATTATTGTTACGTAGAATTGGATTTCGAAGACTTGGAACTACAGGAGTCGGACAACTGTGAGGCCGACTATTTGCAGATCGAAGGCCAGCGGTACTGCGGAAGTGCACTCAAGGGGACTAAGAGGACGATTGCCTTCACCGACAAAGACAAAGGCGTTGTTCTGCTCTTCAAGACCGACGCTTCGAAAACGAAGAGAGGATTTCTCATTCAATACAAACAACTCGAATGCACTAATGATGTCAATGATGTGGTTCAGGAGAAGGCAGCGGCGCCGCACTCGGCGGTACTCCCGCGGCCGGACAGTAAATGCGATTTTGTTTACACGCAGAAGGAGTTTATGATCAGAAGCGAGAATTACAGCCGAAGTTACGCCAATAACCTCGAGTGCAGTTACTACGTGAAGCGGAACACAAGTAAAGTCTGTTATCTGGAGCTGACATTCCTTAAGTTCGACGTCGAGGCCAGTCCCGAGTGTCAATACGACTATCTCGAAGTCGGCAATACTGTCCGACTGTGCGGAACGTTGCAGACGGAAACGGTTCGGACGTATATCTTCGACGGCAACGAAAAGCTGATTAAATTCCATTCCGACGCCTCGAACAACCGGAACGGGTATCTCATTAAAGCCGAACAACTCGAGTGTAAGGGCGACAAAATCATTCGAAAGATCCAGCCGTCGGTCACCACGCCGTCCGCCTCAATGGTCACTCCAACCCTCTATAATGTCGGTGATTCCAGTTTCTGTAGCCAAGTGTTCGATCAGCAGGAGTTCAACATATTTAGTCCGAATTACCCAAACCCTTACCCACCCGACCAGGACTGCCTATATATGGTTAAGAAGATATCACCGAATATCTGCAAACTAGACGTCACTTTTGACGACTTCGAGATCCAGCCGAGCGATCCGAACGCGTACTGCAAATACGACTTCGTCGACCTGAACGGCATTCGGGTTTGCGGTGATGTCGTCAAAGGCGACTCCAGGTCTTACTACTTCTCCACCGAAACCTTTGCCATACATTTCCATTCGGACAACTCAGTCACCAGTTCTGACAGAGCTTTCCGACTCAATGTACGCCAATCTGATTGCGAGTCCACTGCCAATCAAATCACTGCCACTGAAGAGACCCGACATAAGGACCAGTTCCAGAAGGTTTACGATTGCAATCGGGTTTATTCCGAATCGAGTTTCGAGTTGCGGAGTCCGAATTACCCTGATAAATACCCGAATAATCTGAATTGCAAATACACGATTTTGAAACAGAGGACGGGTACGAAAATATGCCAATTGGAGGTCAACTTCGTTGATATGTATTTAGAGAAGTCCGAGGACTGCAGCCACGACTACATCAACTTCAACGGCCAACTCATGTGCGGTTCGCTGTCGAGCGAAACGACGCGATACTACTTGTTTGAGAGCAACCAATTCGTCATTAACTTTGTTTCCGATCACTACCGCAGCGAAAGGGGATTCCATTTGACTATTCGCCAGAAGGAGTGTCCGTCGGAGGAGCAGAACCAAGTGGTTCGGCAGCCGTTCGGACAGCACGTAATGACTCAATGCGGAGGCGTTTACAGCGAATTGTCGTTCGAACTGACGAGTCCTCAATATCCCGAGTTTTACGGCAATAATGTCGACTGTGTTTACAAAATTAGGCGAAACAACGACAATATCTGTCGACTGGAGCTGCGATTCGTCGACTTCGACGTCGAGCCGAGCCCTGGATGTGCTTATGATTATCTGCTGATTGACGGGAAGAAGATCTGCGGTGATATGAAACCGAATAACATAAAGGTCTTCGAGTTCTTTGAAAAGGAGAAGATCTTAATGTTTCGAACGGAAAGCGATAGCAATAGACGAGGATTTCTGGCGAAAGTCAACCAAAAACAATGCGATAATGTTGTGGCGCCAGTACTCACCACAACGAGCCTTCCAGTCCTTCCGCAGATTCCTTCGATTTGCGAGTTGTGTTTCACTGAAGTGATCGGAACTATTCAGTCGTATGACTACCCGAACAACTACCCGCCGAACCTGAACTGCAAGTATAAGGTGACGGCACTGCCAGGCAATTGTATGGTTCAACTCAACTTCGATGAGTTTCGGTTGGAGTACTCCGAGAGTTGCGATTCCGACTATTTGGAGATCAATAACATTAGATATTGTGGCAATCAGTTGGAAGGCGCGACCCGTATGTCTGCCCTCTTAGCCCTTCTCTTATCAATTCTAATTAGTTTTGATTTTGTTCCACAGTTTTGGCGTTTAATAAAAAACCGGACGATATGGCCATTCGATTCGTCACAAACAGTCATAAAAGCTTCCGTGGATTCCGCGCCTCCTATACCCAACTGCCATGCATTGGAGGCGTACCCTCAGGCCATCAACAGATCACTCTTCAGCAACAGCAACAACAATATCAACAACAACATCAGCAACAACAGCAACAACAACCCAACAACAATTATCAACTACAATATCGACCACAAGTCCAACCCCAACCCCAGCCCCAACCACAGCCCCAACCTCATAGACCCCCAACTCATGTGCAACGCCAACCGCAACAACACCATCAGAGAACACCTCCGGTTAAGAGCACAAGTGGTGCCTCGAGTTACGGTACGGACCCGATTGCGATTGTCGACAACTCGAATGGAGGCAACTCTTCAATGGCTCGAATCCCATGCGATCGCGTCATATATGACACGGTTTTCGAAATCCAAAGTCCGAATTATCCGTATTATTATCCGCCGAACACCGACTGCCTCTTCTCCATACGAAGAGCCAATTCAGACATTTGTAAACTTCGGCTCAAATTTGTTGACTTCGACCTAAAGGGTGATTACAAAGAATGTACCGGAGATTCACTCGAATTGAATTCCAACAAAATTTGTGGCGTTCTTCCGATGAATACAATTAGTGAGTATTGGCTCGAAAGCAACATTTCAATCACTTTTAACTCTATTTCTTAATAATCATGTTTTATTTTCTAACCCCAAAAGAGGACATTCCGTTCAATTCGTACAAAACTTCGTTAAGATTTCAATCCGATTCAGACATATCTTCAAAAGGATTTAAAATAATTGGAAAACAAATGGAATGCGACCTAAAGGAGCCGTACAGTCATCCGGCGCCCGACCAAACGCGACAGTACTCGGCGCACAAGCCGTCGATTTATGACCAGTCGTCGGTCCAGTACGCGAACGAAAACATTCCGCTATCGTCTCAGTCACAGCCAATACCCCAACCCCTCCCCCATGACGTCAAATCGCCCCAACAGTCGCATTCAAGTGACTACAGGCCTCCGCACACTCAGCCAATTCAAACGCCGGCCCAACAAAAGCATTACTACTACCGCCCGCCCGAACCACTGCCACATTCATCCCATTCCAGGCCGTTATCGCACATACCTTTACAGTCACAATCCGAGCAGAACTACGACCGACGGATATCGCCGTCCAATTCCAACACTGCCATCAAATCTACGCCAACGCAACAGACAAGCTATCAGTCAAAGACTCATTACACACAACCGGATCGGCGGCCATACTCTCCGACTTCGCAACGATTCCAAAGCACTTCCCAATCGCAATCATATCAGACTTCACAGACATATCAGAAATCTCCGCCAATGCATATGAGCGGCGATCCAGACTCGGGAACCGATTCGAAACAAGTCGTGTATCAAAAGCAAACCCAAATCCCTTATATGGAAGTGAAACACAAAACGCAATCCAATTACGCGTCTCATCAGACGAACCGAGTCTGCGATGAGACGATTCGAAGCATGTATTTCGAGATCAAGAGCCCGAAAGAGCCCAATTCGGACTGTATGTACAAAATCGAAAAGGCAAAGGAGAACGTCTGCCAACTGGACATTATGTTCACTAATTTCGATTTGGGTGACCAGACCTGTCGGCGGGAATATATGGCTGTCGACGGGCAGCGGATCTGCGCCCCAATCGCCAAAAACACAATGAAGACATTCAAGTTCGACGAACCCGACCTCATGATCGAGCTTAAGGCCGAAATTATGGGTTTTGGCAATGGGGTCGACATACGGGCGCGACAGGTCGAGTGCAGTTTGCCTGAAGACAAGACTCGCGATATGCCCTCTCAGTCTCGTCAGACTCCGAATACAAATGCACTCAAGACTTCTTCATATGAACACAACTTTGAGCCCCAATTGCACACAAATGGCTTTAAAATAATGTCTCGACCCCTACCCCCTCCCCTACCCCCGCAACAGCAATCCGAACCAATGGAACATATCGGCACATATGAGGTTCGGCCGAAGCCTAGCTATGACTCGCGACCAACTCCTCCGCACTCGAGGCCAATGCAAACCGTTCAGGGATTTCAGTCTAATTCCGACGAATTTGATAGACCCTATGGGTTGGGTAGGGATCGGCCACCGCAGGCACATGGTGGCGACAGAGAGCCTAGTTCTGCCACCGCTGAAGACAGATGTCATTTGATTTACTCCGAAATGGAATTCCCAATAATGAGTCCAAACCATCCGAACCCATATCCGCCGAATATGTTCTGTCGCTATACTATACGAAAGGCTAATCCAAACGTTTGCGCCATTGATATGAAGTTCAAGTCGTTCGACATCGAAGACGACCCGAAATGCGCTAAAGATTATCTCGAAGTGGACGCCGGCAGGATATGCGGTCCTCTGCCGCCCAGTCATGAAAGTTTGTCAATAGTTTAGGACAATTGGCGCCATTTGTTATATACCTAACGATTGCTTTGATTTATAGGAAGATATTATTTCTTACCCGAAGAGTACGAAAAGGTTCTGATCTTCAAATCGGACGAATCGGGCGCTAAATCGGGATTCTCTCTCCACGTGCAACAGGTCGAGGACTGCACCAAACCCTGGAAACCCGGTTAGTCTGTTGTCTGCTATTGCTCTCAATTAACCGTTTGCTTACATAGAGTCGATTCCAACGCCACCGACGGTTTGCGATGTATGCCATCAGAACACAAGGGGACAGATAATGAGCTCTAACTACCCGAACAAATACAGCGATTTTATGCGCTGTTCGTATCGCATACAAGCGATGAACGACCAGTACTGTCGGGTTCGGCTCTACCTGCGGGACCTCGACATCGAGTCGAGCCCTTCCGGCGAGTGTCGCAAAGACGCTCTGATTATAGATTCGGAGAGACTTTGCGGCAGAGATTCCAAGACTAAAGAGAGTAAGCATTTGGTTAACGAATTCATTTATTTCTGTTAAACTAATTACTTGATTAATGCAGTGTTGCTGACATTCCCGGCCAGTGAGCCCCGGGAGGTTCAGATCAATTTCCAATCGGATGTGAATGGAAACGGTCGCGGATTCCTAATAGAATACGTACAGGTATTGGGGAACTGGAGCTTCTGGTCAATACAATTATCTTTGAAATAACTATTTGTTTAATACGATAACCAGGAGTCGTGTTCTTCGCCTTCGAATCGGTTGCCATCATCGCCACAGCCGATGCCACGTCCAGTGCCACATCCAATAGCACAAGCGGTTGCGCACCCAATGACACCCATTCAGACGGTTTCGAACAATATTCAGCCGATTTCGTCAAAGCCCGACAATAGGGTCGGCACTCTCATACCACCCATATATCCACCCAATTATGTTTCTCGCGCTCACATCGAAGAGATCGTACAAACGCAGGTACAGGTGCTGGAGAGGAAGGGCAACGAAACTAATCAGCACAGAAATAATCTTCCTATCATCAAGTAACTTGGTACTAATTGATATTCAATCATAATTATATATTTTACACAAAAACTAATTTAAATAATTGATGAAAAAGTAAATTAAATTCTTAAATAAAAATCTATAATTAAAACAAAAACTTTGCAATCAAATTGATTTAATCGCAAAATCTAACCTGTTAATTTAATTACTATTTAGAAAATAAAAACAGGAACTGCTTCTTGCTACTTATACGTTGGGTTGAAAATTACAGCGTAATTTTCAATTTGGTGAAACTTTCACGGTAATTTTCGTAATTTTGGTGAAATTTTGGTGTAATTTTGAAATTTTCAAAAATTATAATATTGATATGCTAACATTAATTCCAAAATAAATATAAAAAATTTAACATTATACATATTTCTAAATCCCAATTATTAAATTAAAAGCATTATATTTAACAAAATTGCTAATTATTATTAATATTTACGCGTTAACGATATTTAACAAATTATTGTAAATTACAAATGTAAAAATTATAAGAATGTAAAGCATAATTAATAACAAAATATTAATCATTACTTTCTATTTTCTAAACATCGACAACTCGAATAAGCAATATTAGCAGGCATCACTCATTAGCTTGTTTAAATATAAGTTTTAAGAACTAGTTAAATAAATGAATGCACACTAGTCTAATGGGCAGAGCGAGTGACCACGGACAAATCGACCCGGGTTCAATTCTAGCAATGCTTTTATTTTGATTTTTGTGCAAAATTATCAAAATTTCTTGTTTGACTTTTTTTTCTAAAATAGCAAAAAAATAAGCTTGCCACATCTGGGCATCGAACCCCGGCGCATTGCTACATTCTAAATGAATAGGCGCCTTAATCCGCTCAGCCACTAAGCTATAACTGATTTATTAACTCTACACTTCTGCTTATGAGAAATTCTACACTGTCTAATTGAGTCAATCATTGTAATTGTCTAACAAAGTAATGTCTAATTGAAATATAATTAGGGTTGAAAACTACAGCGTAATTTTTAATTTGGTGAAACTCACGGTAAATTTCGTAATTTTGGTATAATTTTGGTGTAATTTTGGTGCTAACATTAATTCCAAAATTAATATAAAAAATTTAACATTATACATATTTCTAAATCCCAATTATTATTTTTAATTATTATTATAATTTAAGCAATAAAATATTTAATGTAGTTAAATAAATTTGATATTTTAATCCTTATAATGTCTGTTGGCACAATATACAATAGTGAAATTTTGAGTGTAATTTTGAAACGGAGGTGAATTTACACGGTAATTTTGCGAAAATTTCACTGGTAACGTTACCAAAATTTCACCACTAACTTATATGCATAAAAGTTAAATTTTGGTTATAAAACAAAACAAAAGCATTTATTAAAAGTTTTTAATTGAATTACAATTGAAATGAATTAAAAAAATTGTTGTAAACTATATCGCGATTTAGCGAAGATTTGAATCATTTCGATGAAAACCATTTATGCTTAAGAGCGACAGCGGCTGTGGGTCTCGATTCGGGGGTTGGGTTGAGAAGAGAATGAATGAGTTCTTTAAGATTCTGCGAAAGCGAGTGAACCTTATATTTATAAATCCGGTTCTTCTGGTGTCGAATACATTCGTTTGGATTTGTTGTGTCGAACGGCTGCTGAAAGTTGACCATAAAATAGATGAAAACACCCAAAGAGTACATATCGGCGGCCATTGCGTCGTAAACCTCTCCCTCTTTCTTGATCTTCAGTTCAATGGCCATATACTCAGGAGTTCCGCATATCGTTCCGCGCATTAGCTTTTCGCCCGAATTCGAGACATCGATTACCGCAAACCCGAAGTCACTGATGAGTACATTGTTTTTGCTGTCAATCAAAATGTTTTCGGGTTTGAGGTCCCGGTGCGCAACGCCCCGACTGTGGATATACTCGAGTCCGCACACGACGTCTCGGACCCACTTTCGAGCTTTGCTTTCCTCGAGCGGTCGGTTATTAAGTTCGAGAATTTTGCCAACACTTCCATTAGTGGCCAAATCCATGAATATGTAGGCATGGGTTGGCGTTTTGAGCAGTTCATACACCCGAACCACATTCGGGTGCTTCAGAAGCAGAATAATTCGCATCTCATTCTTCAGATTCTTTTCGACCCAAACTTTGTTCGTATTCTTCAAATCGATTACCTTTACCGCCATTTCCTTATTCGGCATTTCCTTCCACTTGGCCTTAAATACCTGGCTGAACTCCCCGCCCCCGATCTTGTGCTCGATGCTGAACCCTTTCTGGGTTAGCACCGGAGGTATCTCTACTTCTTTTGTCATTGCAATCAAATAGTCTTGACTTACTGTTTAACTGAATAACTGTTTAAATTTAAATATTATAATCAGACTACTCCGCTAACTTAGCATGCAACAACAATCAAGTTAATTATACAACTTAATGTTAGTTGTATGCTATAACAATTAACATGTTGTTCAATCTGATTTAATCGTTAGAAAGCAGTTACACAGTAGCTTATCTTATTTTAAATAGTCTTAAACTACATTTTGCAAAACTTATTGAATTGGATCTTAAAATAAGAAATGTCTAATAATTCTGAAATTGAATGCAATATTCTTTTGTCAAAAAATAAATTCCTCGGTTATGTAGACCACGGATGGGAAGGAATACCGTTTAATATTATGATCAATACTTTTCTATCAATTGTAAGACAATCTGTGCTAGTTTCTTAATTAAACTGAATATAAAATACTATAGATTTTGCTGGTAATCAATGCAATTATTCGCTGGAGAATTAGTAAAACAAAAGACAATACATTGGAAAATCAAAAGTAAGTAAAACATATCTAAATTTTATATATGATTCAAAATAAAAACTAAAAAGTGAAGTGTAATTTGAATAGTTGGCTACATTTTACATTTGGCGACAGAAAGACTAATGACTTAATCGCTGCGAAGAACCAAACAATAGACAGAAGACATTGTTTGGCGTATTTGCCGCCAATTCTTCACGAATACGAAAATCTCATTAGAGATAGGATTGCGGAGAAGGCGACGGAAAATAAGAAAGAAATTAGTTTTTATAGACATAAGAGTCAGAAGAGACGCAAAAGTAACGAAAGAGTTGCCGAAAGAGAGGATTCGTTTGAAGACCTGTCGACTGAGAGGTCGAGTACTGAGAGGTTTAGTTTGAGAACTGAGTCGAAGCTCTCGGAGTTGTACTCCGGGTTTGACATGAAATTGGATAAAAGTAAAGAAGACATCGAAGCGAATCACTTGAAGAATGTCTTACTCGACAACCGATTTCTGAAGCTATCGCCGGAATTAGAGAAAGTGAGTTCTCACTCAACCGCTTATCACTACTAATTCAATAGTCATTTCTATTTAATCCAAAAGTTTAAGAACGCAATGACAACAAAGTTTAGCTTCGATTGGATTTACGAATACATCATAAAAGACGAAGAAATCATTAAAAACAAAGGCAGTGATGCTCTTCAGTATCTACTCTTTCAACGATATCTAATCTATTTTCTAATATTCCTGTCGTTTATAAGTTTGACAATTATTTTGCCGATCAATCTGTTGGGAGACTATGGTATCAATATATTTGTCAAATACTGTTTAAATAAATATTTCCATTTCATTGTATTACTGTATAATTGGATTATTGGGCGACAGCACCGAAAGAGAAGAAGTTGGCCAGGACTATGATCACGAACCTGGGAAAGGGCTCGAACTTGATTTGGATTCACAGTATAATCACTGTAATGGTCGTATGGATGGGCGTCTATATCGTCAATCATTTCTCGAAACTAATCAGAGCTGACAAACGAGATTCGGACGAAAAGATTCTTATGATTGAAAACATACCGAAATGTAGTCGAAAAACACAAATTTTAATCAATTATTTTACGCAAAACTTCCCGAAAGTAGTCGTAAAGCGAATTACGTTCGTCTATGACATCGATAGGTTAGCAAAACTGAAGAACAGTCTACTGAACGCCATATCCGCCAAAAAATTTTGCGTCGATTACGCGATTCGGTATAACCAGAGATGCGAAGTCAGGCCATACTGTTTGGGTAACTTCGGCGGTCTATTGGGTTGTTGTAGTTGTTGCCCGAAATTGGACGGAATTTTCTACTACGCGGCCGAAAAGGCAGAGCTTAAGCACGAGATTGGCGAAGAAGTGGAGCAAACATTATCCGATCCAAAGGGCACTATATTTGTTGAATTTGAGAATAAGTCTATGGCTAAGAAGTGAGTCTTCGGTCCGCTTTCAGTACAATATACTCATAATTATTCTCATTCTTCTCATTCCATAGAGTCTTCGATTACTTTCATTTGAATCAATGCTTTTGTTTGGTTTGGTTTCAACGACTCCGGCATCTGTTCGCCGCAAACGACGATTCATTGCAAACATATCGATGGAAAGTCTTTTTCGCGCCGTTTCCCGAAGACATCGAATGGTTTGCAGTAATTATCGAAAAGAATTTTAAAATTTAATAAATTTATTGCCAAAACAATAGGTACGATATCTCTTCGGATCAGAACAATAATCTCATTTGCAATATAGCGATGAATACATTAATTCTGTTGATATTCCTATTCCTGACGACTCCGACGGTTCTCGTCGACACAGTTCTCGAGCCTCTGGCCGTTGAGCGCACGTCCGCATTGGTCTGTTTGGCTCAATAGTCACACCTAACCAATGTAATGACAATTGTCTTTGTTTTGCAGGAATTCTGGGTTCAGTTCTTGCGGCCATACCTACTAATGCTGATGACAATCATACTGCCGGCGCTCATCACACTTATTCAGAACCACATTCCATACATTACCCGATCGGCACTAAATCACGCGCTTATGTTGAAAATCTATTTATTCCTAATACTTATGGTACTAATCCTCCCGTCGCTAAAGATGGTTACGTAAGACAATTGTTCCAAACCATCGAATTAATTGGATTTGCGTATAATTTGCGTCCAATTTGTGTGATTTGTTTTCTCATTTGGCCGATAGGACAGCGATTCTGTTGGACAAAGCCTTCGATGAGAAGTCAGGCATCAGTTTCCACTGTCTGTTCCCTTCACTGAGCAGTGGATTCTTCTTAAACTACGTCCTGTCGTCGGCATTCGTGGCCAACGCTCTCGACTTAATGAGATTCTCACAAATCGTTTACTTCATTTATCTTATATTCATCTCCCGATCGGTCGCCGAATACGAGAGCGCCCGACAGAAGGTCTCCTTTCGGTTCTCATTCGGCACTCGATATCCAAGAATTCTGCTTATATTCACAATAGCAGTCACTTTTAGCATATCAAGCCCTTTAATGGCACCGGCAGGTCAGGCCAAACAAATTTGACTTGCTAATTTACAAAATTGAAATAGTTACCCGAACACCCGTAGGTCTGCTCTATATGGTAGTCAAACATCTGGTCGATCGCTACAACTTGTACTACGCGTATAGTCCGACGCAAATCAATTCGCAAATGCATTCGACGGCTGTCTTCTACGTCTTCATCGCCTTCTCTTTCCTCCTCATCCAAGTGTCCACTACTCTCGACCAATACGAACGATCGGATTCCGTGTTCTCGCCCTCACTGCCCGTCTACTTGACTTTATTCGTCTTCATTGTTATGCTTTTGTTCCGTCTCTTCCGACATATTTATGATTTCAATTAATTTCTAAACATTTCTAAACATTTTATTCGCACTAAAAGCAAGTATAAACATAAGTTTGACTGGATATAAATTCAATTAAAACGTTGTAAATAGATTTAACATGCATAAATAAAAATAATTGCATATTCTGCATTTACTAGCCTTATTGAAAAATATTAGCCTATTCATAGCACCCAGTTCTCTCCCAGTGCTCAAAATAACATAAAATACTTAGACATACAAAGTACGTTTTGTTTTTACTAAAACTTATGCAATAGTATCTTGATAGTATAGAATTCCTTCATTCGAATTTACATAATACTTCATTACATAATAAAATAATTTGGCAAATATTTGCAGCAATATGTTGTATCATGTTTGATTTATTTAAAATAGTTTTCAATATTGCCAAGATTTATGTTAATGTCAATTTAACAATGCATCTCATCAAAAATGTAATAAAATTGAGAATTATTCTCAATTAAATTTAATATTTTGCAAACATTTATCATGATAAATAAGCTCACTGGTAAATTTTTATACATTATTTTAAACATACCTTAATGTTAAACTTTCTTCAAATGTGTGTAAACTTTCCTACTTTTGAATTGCTTTGAATTGGAATAAAAAACTTATTTTCTAATCAGAAAGTCTATTCTATATTCAATACACTGTATAAATAATAGACTTCGACATAACAGGTACCCCTTAATAGAGTGTGTAGTGCCATACGCTATTGAAATATATTTTAAATTAAACATCTATATTATTTTGAGTAATTTTGCGCAAAATTAGCGGCGTATGAGTTGTCCTCTTAATGCAGTTATCGGTTAAATTCTCACTTGAAATCAGGTTTAACTGCATGTTTCCAATGGCAACGGCTATAAACAATTTACTATTTTATTCACCGATTATTTACAAATTTACAAATTTGCGGGAAGGCTTAAAAATTTGTTTTTCCTGCCATTTAAAAAGTATTAAATATTTTGTAATTTCCATTAAACTACAGATGCGGGGGTGGATTCTGAATAGTTTGAATTAAAAATTTTCAAAATCCAAAGAGTAGTTCCCGAGGAAATCGGGAAAAAGCGATGCGTTTCCACTGACTGTATATTTAAAATGTGTTTCATTTAATGTTCTCGAAATGTTCTCACAGTTAGGACGTCTCTAATTAGCTTTAATAAAATGTATGGTCGCTATGGAAACGCATTACTAAATAAATATCTTTTTCAGACATTTTTGTCGACCTTTTACGCGAATCAGTGATTAAAAGCGAACTTAAAATCAAGTCTTAAATCCAATTAAATCAGTCAAACGATGCCTTTGTTTGGTTTAATCCCTTCGCGAATATGTATGTACTGTCACAGCTAAAAATAAACATGCTAATGCCCTAGTTTGTGCCATAAAATGTTTTTACAAGAACAATTTATTTTTTCCTATATCTGAATTTGATAACTAAATGCTTAAAAGTTTTAAATACACTGATGTAAAGTACATTGCTAATTAATTTTCTGGCACAAAATGCAACATGTTTATGTTTGATACGTGGTTTGTAACTCATATATTTGTAACTTATAACTAATTATATGCATTCGGTGGGCAATAGGGATAAGACATCCGGCGTTTCGCAAATGGATGTACACTCTCGAGGGGTATAACAAATTCGGTAACTGTTTAGCAATGAATCGGTTCTCCGATCACTAAACCCGAGATTCGAGACTAAACTGATTTGAATGCACTTCAGGCCTCTATAAGAACGACTTGGAATGCTTGGGTCAGTACCCGACGAACCCGCGCACCGAAGCCGTGTACTGCGAGGCGTTGCGTCGACTGCCCGCCGAAGAGTACGACCGCTATAACTACCGACTGATCCGTTGCGCGCAACTCGAGATCAACAAATCGGCGGTCGATCCGCAAGAGATGCCTACGTATGAAGAGGTCTGCGTTCGAGCACTCGATTCACTCGATTCACTCGATTCACTCAATCCTTCATTTGTTTCGCAATTACTTCAAACCAATTGTTTTCGGGCTTAGGATCAGACGAAAGGCCGGTTTCTCGAGCCGTACGTCGCGGAGATACTGGCCGAGCGCCGGGAGAAGGAGGAATGGGCCGAATTCCTCACTAAGAAGTGATGATTTGGTTGTTTCGGTTCCACGCAATTGGATGTAGTCTTCAGTTTATGTAAACTTTTATTTTGGGCTTTGATTAGAAAATAAGTTAATTATTAAAAACGAAAAACTATTAGAAATTAAATAAAAACTTGAATTTCTGAGTCAACCCGACATCGATTTCTTCCTATTCTTCGACGACATTAATGATTAAATCGATTTCGGATTCAATTAAAAGTCAATTCTTTGCCATTTATACGGCTTTTCGTTTTTCTCATTTACGGCAATAAAGACAAACTGTGAATACGATTGGAATTATCGGCAAATTAGCGCCAATTTAGCCAAATATTGCCGTTTCTTAGCTAACAAGAGATACGTTTCGTATTTGAAGTTTGTTTAGTAACTGAATAAATGTGTAAACTTATCAATATACCGGTAAATATAAAATATACAGTAGAATTTAATCGAAATTCACGCTAACATTACTGTATAGTAAATGATTTTATAATAAGTTAAAGAAATATGGAATGTAACAGTAGAGTTTTAAATCAATTAGAGATAATTAGAAGAAATTCTATAGAGAATTAAGTAATTTTCAGCTAAAATACAATTCAATTCTTAAATTATAATTATTACAAAATATGTAATAAAATATCATTGAATTAGTGATTAATTCGGAGTTGAGTTGGCGTTCGGCTCATCGATCGGTAATCCAATGAAGACTTCAATGCCCTTATCGTGCGGTGACTTATCGAAACAAATTGCATGCTTATAATTGCTTATACTGTACATTGTTTGAACAATGTTTGTTGTAATGTATAAAAAGAATTTCAAATTTCAATGAATTGTTTGCATGCGTTTGTTTGCAGCTATAGATTTAGTTAATTTTAGTATTAAATAAATAAATAAATATAAGATAATAAATAAGTAATGATTTTTAAATCATGTAAATGAATGTAAAACATATTTTGAGTGATTATAAAATTTAAAGAGAAGAATGCAACTAAATCACCATGTCACTTATAGAACATATTGTAGGCTAGAATAGCTTGGGGTTTAGTTGAATGTAGTTTTCAATACGATTCGCACGAATCGAGTCAAACAAGAATTAAATTCAATTTTTTTAAATTTTGAAAATTTTCAAAAAACAGTATATTTGGGAA